>OY720683.1:104390348-104560348 GCA_963170755.1 Amphimallon solstitiale
ACAAATACAAGAGAAAACATTTACAAAATAATATCAATTTTAATAAGAACAAATACACTACTAGTAAAATAACATCATACTGTCTTCAATACTAAATATTCAATGTGATTTATTAATACCATCAATTCTACGAAATGATAAAACTATATATATGATGTGGACAAAATTACTAAAATACATCTACACTAACATCAACGCGTACATCTCTGAAATGTATACTAAACAAAACTCTTTTGAGTTTTGTTTATATGTCCTCAATCTTATTTACTCAGACTGGATCTGTTGCAAATGTAAATCAGTCGAGAGTTTTAAATGATGGCGCTCTCAATTGGAAGTTTTGTGTTACTTCGGCATAAATCCTAATATCTCATTACGTCAGATTTCTGCGGCAACTGAAATTTCCTTGGGTTCGGTTCATAAAATTACAAAACTTCATAAATCCCATCCTTATAAACTGAAAATATGTCATGAGCTAACTGAAGACGACTATGACAAAAGAGTAGGTTTTGTGAACAAATGATAACAATGCATTTGTGAAAAATATCTGCTTTAGTAATGAATGTACTTTTTATTTACATGGATTTGTAAATAAACACAACTGCAGATATTGGTGTAATGAAAATCAACTGGATAGAGATGGAAACACCCTATTTGATGAGGACGAATTACATTTTCAGCAAGATGAGTCAATTTTTACGTCAAGAAATGGCCCCCACAATAATACCTCGTACGTGCTTCAGGGAATGTTTAATAGATTTTCGGATTTCCAGAAATTTAGGGTGGGAAGTTTTGAACGCGAAAGGAAACACACTGTAGAGCCACTGGTATAGTGATATTTATATTACTTAATTAGTTAGTACTTGTTATCATAAATATATAAACCTCGATATACACATTTATTACAGAATGTGAAATTATTTGGGATATCAGTAATATTGCAAAACGACAAATTTACTATTTAAGCATTATCAGTTGTCAAATTGTTAAATTTTGATGTACGAACGAGTTTATTGTCAGTAATAATACGAGCATTTCAAATATTCAATGTCACTCGCAAAAGAATAAAATTACTATCCACTCAATTTTTATGTTTGGAATATAAATATTGCACTATGAGCATTGATTTTGTATTGCTGAAGAAATTACAGAGAAATGTTAAATGGTAATTCTTCTCTACATGTTTTATCATAAATAACAAATCATATGAAAAATACGCGAAACCGTGGCGCCGCTCTTTTTATTGTTTGTTTATACTTAACTCATGAAATAAAATTATATAGGAAAAAAGGACTTGTCAGTTTACAATTTACATTGTAATCTAATATACAAGGTCGAAGGTCACGCGATTATCTTTAATTATGCAAACAGAAATAAAGAGAATGGCCACTTTTTTAGTATTTATTATTTCTGCTGTTTTCTGATTCCGACGTTTAGACTTATTTGAACTGACAGAAAAGAGCTACAGGCCCGTTTAACTGAATTTAGGCAAAAGACACTTTCTGGTTTCGACAGGTTGTGCGTACTTGTCTAGTCACAGGATTCAGCCATACTCTATTAACTGAAAATACATTACACCGTTTCGTATCTCTTCGCATGGCAACGAAGAAATTTGTGAACGGAAGAGAAATGCTCACATTAGTCGCATTCAGCAGACACAACAGTTGCGCAACTGTTTAGAGATCGGACATCGGTGCTGTACGCTCACTTTCAACATGTTGTGGAGCGGTCGCCATTTTAGTGCGCAGAAAAATTCTGTGCTCATTTATGAACGTATTCGAATCCGCAGGCGCATTAACGTATTCCAACAGCAACGTAACACAACAAAGCACAAATCAGAGATATAGTGCAGAATTAAATTTGTTATAATATTGAACTTCACTAAAAAGAACCTACACCGAAACATAATGCAGAAAAACTATTTATTATTATTGTTTATTCGGTTTAATCTGTATAATCCTAACATATAGCAGTAGTGAAATGAACCAGATAGAAGATAATGACATATACGAGAAGAATACTGTCTGCCAAAATCTCAGCTGTTGTCAAGTGAACAGTTGAAGCGGAAAACGTTGCCGATCCGTCTGCTGAATGCGACTATTGTTCTGCTCAAAAACCGGTCCTCATGGCAGCAGAGGAAAATCAGAAGAAGTCCTTTATTTTTAAGAAATAGAATTGTATGGGTCTTTTCCTGTACTTACGAAACACATTTGACAGGATAAACCATGACATCTAGGAGGAGTCACACAAAACTGGTTCAATTCTTGTCTCACTAATAAAACTGAACATGTGAAGGTGAATAATTGTGTACCCGGGAATCTCATTGTCGATATGATGATCCCTCAGGGTTCCGTCTTTGGACCGAGATTCTTTGTACTATACGTAAATGAGTTGGTATATTACAGTGAAGCGAAAACACGCTAATAGTAAAATATGCTGATGATACTAATATTTTGGTAAATGGTTGAACCGAAATCTTAAGTTGTAGTGGTATATAAGATTTAATGTATTACAGTATTTATCTGGAATAAATAAACTCAGATGAATAAAAGCACGGCTAATCCAATGAAGACGTTTTATTTAAAAGAACGTTAATCTTTTTGTGGTGAACCTATTAGAAATTACGGTTTATCACCAGAGAAAGCTGCCAACCATATAGTAACAGTTATCGTTGCCAGCACTGTATATACATACATACGAAGTCTGTTGCTCTTATCACATTTTTTTTGCATCTGTAACTTTCCACTGAGTCATAAAAAACATGTAGATACTTGCTTTATTTAAATTTTGTCATAATTGTTATTATGTTGTAAAAGCTTTTACGACTCTCATTAACAAAATATTCGAAGATAAGATCGTTTACATTCGCTTCTATGTTCATTGTTTTCTGATTTAGTATTTGCGCGTATTCATTGCGTTCTCAGACTAAACAAACCTCTTAGAAACTTTAAGATTAATTAGACGCCTTAGAATTAAATTAGATTACACATATTTTCTCGTAATGTTAACCTTATTGTGCATGGGTTGTTAAATAATACGATCAAATAGTAGATTATGAAATATACTGTTGCCACAAATTATCTGTAGTTTGTAACAGTACATCATGAATTAATTTCGTGAAAAGCGTGTCTCTGAATTTCCTTAGGACAATATCTTGGAGAAAACCTTGGTTTGAAACGATTTATAGGATATAATTTCAAATAATATAATGTTGGTTTATGAATGACGTTATATAAGATTTATTTGGTAATTATTCTATAAGTTGTAGATTATATTCTTATATGTTAACGCATTTATTCTTGAACTGCATGGTTTTACTGGTACTCATTTGCGAGTTGTACACAATATGTAAACTATATTGTATTTATACAGATTTCTATCTCTTAAGTATTTAATCGGGTTAACCACAATTTACTTCCTTCAAAATTAGAGTATTATAATTTAATGTGCAACGCTGATTTTCGTCGTATTTAACAAACAGATTCCAGAATATTATTATAGGCAACTTCAAATCCAAGGACATTATTTTTAATTATGGTGCAGCTCAAGGGACACTATTTGGGCCATAACTTTTCCTCCTTTTATCAATGACATACAATATTATATCAAATATTGCCATTTCTTGTTATTTACAGATGATCTTAAAATGTTTCTTCGCATTGAAGTCAACTCCGACTGCAGCAAACTCCGGACAGATTTGAACACACTTTGCAATTGGTCAACTGAAAATGGTATGAGTCTTAATGTCTCTAAATGTACAGTCCTAATATTTTCTAACAAACGACAACTGAACCGGTATTAACATGGTCCTCTAAATATGTTGTTTTGAGTTGTTATTCCTTTCCTGATCTTTGACTTAATGAGTGGTTGTGCTAGTGATACCACCATCATATGGGAGAGAATTAGAGAGGTTCGAATTTTATATATTATTGTTATGAATGGTATTATTTATGACAGATTGTGTAATTATTCCTTCTGTGTAAAATAGGAATTAATGAATTATGCAATAGAATTATCCTCTTGACCTCCATCAATTTATCACTAGTAGAAAAGCTGGAACTAATTTACCAATACAAAATGACTATATTATTTCCATCACGTGTTTGATCAAGTAAATCATAGTTTCCTTAATTCAAAGTTAGAACACTATACCTAATTTAATACACAAAGGTTTTGGTTAACTTCAATAGAATGTAATGAATATTATCCAGAATAGTAGTGGAAATTAGTGGAAACCTTAAGCCCGCCATTTGGGTATTTACTTTGGCTGTTATTTGCAAATGATCTTAAAATGTTTCTTCACATTGAGGTCAACTCGTACTACAAAATACTCGGGACAGATTTGAGCAAATTTGCAGTTTTTATCTCCAAATAGTAGTCTTAATGTATCCAAATGTAAACTTCTAATCTTTTCTATACCTGACGAAAGATGAGAACACATTAATTCAGTATCTTCTAGGTACGTCGCTTTGAAAAAATTCCGTCTTAAATCTTTGTGTTATATGTTTGGTTTTGCTTATGATTTCAGCATTATATCTAAGAGGATTAATACGAGCTAATACAGTACTGCCATCATCAAGCTCTATTAAAGCGATAATTAATTTTTCTAAATAGGGCCATTACTCAAATAGTTATTCATTCTATATCTGCTCGTTTGTTAGATTTTGAATCGTTATGTTCTAGAACAAGGAGAATTAGAATCTGTATATACCATGTGCTTGCCGGCGACCTGCGGATACAGCTTACTATAAGATAAAACCACGACACCGAGAGTTTGTATGAGTTAGTACGAGAAAGCAATATATAAACTGCTTTTTGGTCGAGTGTAGTGTTGGAAAAGAGGGGATTCGAGTACATTTACGCTGAGGCTAGACGGGCTAGACTGACTCTCGTTTAATCAGGGCAACAAGGATAGATAGCAGCTGCACTGCAGTTTGTATATTGCTCTCTCGTACTACCTCATACAAAGTCTCGGTGTCGTCGTTTTATCTTATAGTAAGCTGTATCCGCAGGTCGCCGGCAAGCACATGGTATATATATATTATCGTTAGTGCCTCTGATACTGGTCGTATAACTTTTAAACAATGCTAGGAACGATAGACAAAACAAATATCCATCCGATAGATGGCGCTGTAGTCAAGTTATTAACAAATTCTATATTTATGGACCAAAATGACTCATTTTCACAATAAGTATGTTTAGTACCAAAACAGAAAATCACAATATCTGAACCCGATAGGAGGCGCATGTTGTCGAGTTATAAATTACCGGAAAGGGCAGAATAATGTCTGCAGGGACAGCTAGTGCGAGATAATATATAAACTGTCTCACCACAAAAGAAAATGTGCTGAATTACTAATCATGTTTGATATTAGTGTTCTAAATATGTTCACTAGATGCACTGATGTATTTCTGCACTTTATCATGCACTGAAAAATTAATTGATCAAATGCACTGTAATTATAATAAATCAGTAGTCATCTGTTGATGTCACCAGTTGTGTGTTTACGTTTTTAATATACCTCTATAATTATTATTGTGCGTATATTTGATGTAATTATAAATATATTCCTTATACGGAAAATGTTCTTAAAGCCAATATGAATTCGTTTTTAAATAGACTTTTTAATTGATATATGAATAAAAAATGTATTCTTAAAATAATTTCAGTTATGAACAATAATGACACCATTATACATAAATGATTATGTAAAATTATTGGCTTATTAGCATACATATTACATATTTTTTCTAATTACATTGAGTCGTCTAACTATCAATACCTCTATTATATATTATCAATTTTGATAGTGATCGAACGATTATATTATCTTTCTTACATTTTATATAATAGTTTCGTTTTTATTTTGCTTATTTTCACACTCATAACTGAATATTATCATGGATTATTTAAACTTTCTCACATTGTAATTAGGTACTATAATATTACTGTTTTAAGACACAATTTGAAATTATCCTGTAGAATTTTAAGATTACAAAAGTAAATAAATTTCATCTCGTAGGGATTAGACATCGCTATTTCACGCAGGTTCTTGATATACATGCTACTATTATTTCATCGTTTACCAAAAAATTCATTAAGGGGGCGTTTGAATCATAGAATACAACATAATTTTATAATTATGCAAATGTCGGTTATAAAATCATTAATTGTTTATTTTATTGTGTGTAATAAGTCATAATATCCTCCTACGTATGGTATAGGGGTTTAATTTACATAAATTCTTTTTATAAAATTTTTATTTCAATTTTATCAAAAGAACCCCTTAACTCTATGACGCGTGTTTCGTAGAAGAGAAATATAACAGAAATTTCGGCAATGATGTATTAGTTTGGTTTATTTGCATATTTTAAATAATTGTTAAAGAAAGGCCATATTTGTATTTTGTACCTTGTAGGATTCCCTAAGAGAGGGCGCGAGAACCGAAAATACTGTAGTGTAACTGGTTATCTAAGTAAATTACAGATAATCATAAATATCTAAGTTATTTAAAATGATTTAATAGTGATCGTATACCTATTTGTTATTTCAAACAAATTCTGCCAATTCAATTATTTGTATATTTGAGATGATGAGTTTTGATACAGCGCGCGACATCTTTAGGAGTAAAATGTTGTTATTTTTCGACAGTAACGAAAGTACTTATGTTTTCTATGATTCAAGCGCCCCCTTAAAGAATTTATTTTATGTATATTTAATAATCTATCGTTAGGCAGGACGTAAGGGGGTGGCGCCATATGTGGTAATGTAAATTCTGGATTTTACAAGGTTTCGTTAAAACAATAGTACGGCTATCATTTACGAAATATCAGAACGAAATTTGAAACACAAATAAGCGAAGGCTCAATGCATGTTCGACTGGAATTAGTTTTTAAAATAAAGTTTCTGAAACTGTGTTATGATGTTGTAAATTTTGGCAACTTTGAGAGTGAAATGTTGGAGTAAAGAATTTGAATTATAAGAAAGTACTCGCAACGAAACCTTAATTAATTCTTTGTATTCAATTTATTGCAAAAACATAATACGAAGAACATAAATTTCTGCTGTTTGTTTTATTTGAACGAATACCTTACAACGGCGGAATTTGCATTAGCGCATATGGCGTCACCCCCTTACGTCCTACATCTCGCCATTTAGTCGGCACCTCTGCGTAAGCCCCTTAAGTTCTACATTCGTTTTACTACTTTTCGTAATAACTCCGTATCTGATGTCGTAACCGCTTTTCCAGCGGCTGTAATCTAGACCAACAAAAGCTGTTTAGTTTGGACTATGATTTTATTGAAATACCAATAGTTATATGCAATTACCTAATTCTACAACTCGGACATAATTATTTGATCTGTAAATTAGTTGTTTTCAAGCGAAATAAACAAAGCTATGCTAGATATTTCTACATGGTAATGTATATGTAAGCTTTTAAATTTTGAAATAACTCTTTATCATTATTCCGTATGTAATTGTGTTAATTCCAAGGATTGCAAGTAACTTAAAATATATGTACTTATCGTGAGCTGTATATAAACAATATGTAATCCACTTTTTCCTTTTTTCACCAGGTTATCGGTCATTTAGTTTTAAGGTCATACCGTTATTTACATAAATCCATGTGTACCTTTAAACTTTATAAACAAGTACATGAAACATGAAATGGTATGTGGAAACTGAAATATTTTAATAAATTGCACACAAAGAAGACATTGCATCACACTACTACTTGTATATTGACATTACATATTAAGGTATTTACTATAAGTACGTTGATTCTAATTGTATTTTTTTATGACAGTGTTTTTGCTTATGTTTTTAGTAAAACGAAATTCTAATTATATTTTCTACAATTTACAGTATGCTTAGAATTAGATTCTCAATGTAGAGCTTAAATAAACGGTATTTTATGGTAGTATATGTATCCAAATGATTGTTTATACTTCATGCATTGTTTATACATCATCCTAATTAAACCTTTCATAACGTACAAACATTCACATAGTCATTTTTTGGTATGAAGATGTTTTTAAATAATAATATTTAAAAACAATATTTATATTTAATAACTTTTTAGGAAAAATCTACAAAATTTGTATTTTCAGTGGTGAGATAATAATTACTCATAGGCGTTCTTCTTCTAATTGGCATACTTAAGAACAAAATTAAATGTTATATTCGAACAAAAAAAAAATAAAACGTGACAAGAGGTGGTCCACACAGTAAAAGAACGTAAATACAACAACAATTTTATTTCTTCATAAATATCGCAAAAATTCAAATATTTGGTGCAGTTTTCGCGCATCCACTGTCCACATCGAATACACTTGATCCAGTTTTCAAGTATTTGGTTTTGTTATAGTTCTCCTCATAACCAACGCAGGTATTTTCATAATCTTTATCTCCACTATCTTCAGAGTCATTTAGTTCTGGACTCTCGTAATCCATCAACGAATCAGATTTTTCAGGCGGTTGATATTTTTTCTTAGTTTTCATTTGATTTTGTTTTGCACCCATCTTTGAACACAGCAACGATGGTTTTTCTTTTCCTTCTGTTCTGTATCACTTTTTTATTTCATGGTGTTAATATATTCTTACTTGAATTAAGAATTGTTGTCGCATTTCTTCCACGTTTTTTTACTTCACCTAAGCGTTTAATTTCTGGGATCGGGAGAACTTCTTCCCGCGTTTTTCTGGAGTTTTTTTTTTTTGATGTTTTTATCGGTACTTGATGGTTAGTCTAAGAATGGTGAATCAATGGAGTTCAAGATTATTGAATTTCATATTCGCGAGATGGGACCGGTTGTGGTGATGGTTGGAATGAATTTGGTGACTGAACGGTATTATCATCGCTCATTAAAACGGCGTACCCAGGAATTGCATCTTGGTTGAGTGGCACAAAACCAGCCTTTAGGGCAAAGGCAGAAATGGCATTTTGCACGGTGGCTGCTTTGTTCCACGAATCTCAAAATAGTTTCCCAAACACTATTCTATTCAATTTTCTTGTTGGGTTGATCCCTATAAATTTATTGCATTCCGTATTTATTGCATTAAGTATTTAAAAAAATATCGATCCAGAGGTTACAAGTAATGAGTGGTATGGCCCAGTAAGCACAATAGAATTATCTCACTTCTTCAACAAATTCTAACACATCAATCGAATTAGAATGCGAAGTGTATCCGTCCAGAAGGGAAAGTACTTTACCAGGTCTTTTTCTAGGGTTGAAATGATTTTTAACCAATCAAGAAAAATTTCAGCGTTAACGTATGCAGATTTGGGGGACATCCTAATACAGGAACCAGGTGGCATAGCGTCCGCCCAGTTGTCCTTATTTTTCCCTTTAAAAGTGCAATATGGTGGGAAAAATGACCTTTCATCATTAAAACAAGCTTTACCACTGATTGTTTCTCCTTTTTCGTCGAGAAGTTATAGGAGGGATGTTTTCAGAGCCTTTTGCAAGGACCACATTACTGAGTTAAAAGCCGGTTTCTCCATGTTGTAAACATGGAGAAACGGCCGCTGCCATAGCAACGGCCGCGAAATTGTATTTCGCGAACTGTGTTGCGTTCGCGAATTGGTAACTTCGCGAACGATTATTTAAATTTAATATAGAACGAAAAAAAAAGTTGTATTTCGTATTATTAACCTCGCCTTGATGAAGTTTACACTTCTGCTGCACACCCATTTTCTTGTTCAGAAAAACTATTTGCAACTTTTTAATTTATACACATTACAAATAAATATATAAATTGCCACAAGAGGTGCAGTATTAACTTGAGTAAATTAATTATTAAATGAAATAAAGTAAGACAATCAAACAAAAAATAACGATGTGGTGTAATACTTCCAAGTTTTCTGAAAACCCTAATCGTGTGGAACTACGAAGAAAGCGAAGATGATGGCAACGTAAAAACGCCACAAATTGGGGATTTTATTAAAAATGTCAAAAGAAAAAAAGCTGCTGGACGCTACAAAATAACACCAGAATTGATTTTACACATAGGACAAAATGGAAAAGAAGAATTTTTAACGAAACTTGCAATATAAATCAAGTCCCTAACGACCTTTTTTTATACAAGTAGGGTGGCATACGAAACGGATGTTAACTACAGATACATCGCCTTACTAACAAAACTATACTGACAAGGATTTATTAATATATAGTAGACAACAGATTGAGAACGATAGTCAAAACTCTACTAGAGGATACACAATGTGGTTTTAGGAAAGGAAGGAACAAACAAGACCACATATTTACCATAAAGTGCGAGGACTAACATAAAAGATGCGATAAAAGTTTGCTTTTATCGATATACAGGGTGAGTCATCACCGCGGGTAAGGCAGATTGTGACTTTACGAGAAAAGATATTTCGAAACGGTTTTCCTGGTGAGATAGCCACTCATTAGGAGCACGTTTTAAAATTATTTTGTATTATACAGAGTGTTCCATAACTTGGTGGCTGATCATAGTTATAGTTTTTTAAATGATACACCCTACATATTATTAAATTTTTGTATTCCCCGTATAATTCTTAGTGAAAAAGTTATAAGATAGTATAGGCCTAAAATGTAAGATTTTCGACTTATTACCATTTTTTTTTAATTCAATGTTTTTATAAAACTATATTTCTTGAAAACTACGTATTAGATGGACACAATGTTTGGTAGTGTTATTTATAGTAAAAGGTCCTGATACAAACATATTTTATTTTTTTGCAATTACTAATTGAATTTGCAGAAAACTGGATTAAAGTTACATAACATATTTTTGTCTAAATGTGATTTTTTTCAAATTGGAACACCTTACATAATAATGTAGGTACTGAAAAAATGGTAATAATCATGAGATCTACAACATACACATATTTTTATTTATACCAGGTGTTCGAGATTAAGGAACCAACAAAAACTAATATTTTTCTAAGAGAAATGCTATCTATTTTTTGCATTTTATTACTCTATAAGTGTTGATTAAACTGACATTGTATTAATTGATTTTCAACTGTTTCTGAGATATGGCAATTTTTCATCAAAAATTGTATAACATTTGAAGTATTACTATAAAATAATGATTAAGATATAACATTCTATAATTTATGCAATATCGCCCACGTACGCAAGAAACTTAATATTTTTAAATACATACTACATATTTAGTACTTTTCAGAAGTATAGAAATATACAGACTGTTCCATTTAATTTTTGTCGAATTATCAACTTTAGCGAATGATATGCGTTGAATTTCGGAATAAACATTAAATTCACGTAACGAAATAATATCTCTACTAATTGTGTTCACAATAAGCCTTCCGTTATTAATCCTCATTTCATAGCAGTTTTTCAAAACTTGTACAATTTTTACGAAAAATCGCCATATATCAAAAACAGTTGAAAATCGACTAATACCAATTAATGTCAACTTGGGCTATCACAAAATGCAAAAAAAGAAAAATTAAAAAACATCAGTTTGTGTTCATCGTTGTTAAACCTCCGTAAACATGAAAATATCTCTAAATTGTGGATCACATGTTCATCTTTAATTATTTTCTTAAAAAATGTTCGCTATCTACATTATTATAGGTACCAACAATGAACTCTACCATGCCGCTTGGCTAGGACACTCGGCATATAAGAAATATTCACTATAAAGTGAATGAAAGCATAGTGATACCACACCAAGATATTATATTATACACTTCACTATTAATTGCTGACATCATGAATATTTTGTAATTAAGGCTGGATTTTATAGCCAGTAGTTCAAAATATTACTGTTACACATCTTTATGGACTTTTAAAAGATTATTCACCTTTATAGTCTTATCGTTTATTTTTCCTGTTATTTGTATTCGCGAAATTAAAAAAGATTAAAGAGACAAGTAATTTTGTCCCAACAACTTCTCTGTTATCAACACTCGCTATATTACAAAATATTTGCACACGTGCATGTATGGAGACGTAATTTGGCAATGAGACGCTAATTACTTTACACATTTTAGTTATATTGTTTTAATATTTCTGATATATTATCACATTGTTCCGTTTATTTTTGATTTACTGGCGCTAATCGAATGATTTTTAACAGCGAATAACATTTAATATCTTCGTCCATCATATCACTATTAATTTTACATACTTCTAAATATCCAACCCACGCACATTCACTATTTTGAGATTGTTCAACACACATTTCTTTCGAATAATACGAGAAATATTAATCGATTAGAATGGTGAATAAGTGCAAACATATAATAGCGCCTGTCTAACCGCTTTTTTCCAGTTATTCTTACAAGTTGTCTACCGATTTTCAAGCTCGAGGCCGACTGACCAACTAATTATGCCCAACTGTTTGTTAATACATTTGGCTTTAACAGTCACATCGTTAAACGGTCATCATATCCAAGATAATGTGGTTCGCTGTTGCAATATTTTAACATATTCTTCGATTATTATTAGATATAGTTTTTATATTTAAACTTTTTAAAAATATTGATAAATGAATAAATGTACACATCAGCTCTCTTTATTGTACATTTAATCTTACATTTTTTTAAAAACTAACTTGTACCATAAACAGAAATCTACAACCATAATTGCTGCAAATCTATACCTATATTAATACGTGAAGATAAAAGTTTGTACCTCTTTTTAAGCATATTGGGCGCACGGAGGTGTGTGAGATTTGGCATAGTTAAAGTTCATATCTAAAACGAATGCAGAAAGATACCAGGTATGTCTCAGAATTAATGAGAATGATTAGTTTTAAAGTGTTTTATTGAATGTATCTACAAATTAATATTGTCCTCTTGGAAGTATGCTCTTTGGGAATGCATACAGCGTCTCCAGCGAGTTTTCCATTCCTGGTAACAATTCTGGAAGTAATGTTCCGATAGTCTATGTTTAGAACTTGCGTCGTGACTCTTTGGATGTTGTTTATTGTTCCGTAATGGGAATCTTTCAATTGCCGCTTAACGTTGGGAAAGGAAAAAATCACAAGGAGCCATGTCTGGACTATAGGGCTGGTTTGGGAGCTCTGAAGTGTTTTTCTCTGCCAAAAATATACACTAAATTTTTAAAAGTATTTGAATATTAACAAATGTACATATGAGCAATCTTTCATTTTGAAAGTAAACAATACGAAAATCTCGAATATTAAATTGAAATATCATTAATTACAAATTTGCAGCTTTAATGGCTGAAAATCTTGGAGAGACTAGATTATCTACCCACATGCCTACAATTATAAAAGGGGATGCCCACTGCTACCAAAACTACCGTACCAGAATAACAGGAATTACAACAAATATATTATCTTAAATTGTAATGACATCTTTCTATAGAATCTATGGAATTAGGATTAATAGGAAAGAGCACAATCCAAAAAATAAAATTAGCTATAGGCACCATTCGACTTGCTTATACGTGTTCGTATCGCGAATTTTTGTATACAAAAATTGTTCCAATTTACGTTTAAACACTTCTATCCTCTTAATAAACCTATGAAAGTGTTACTTTATGCACATTTTATTCCCAATCTGCATTACCGGAATAACTTGGATGCTTTGAAACGAAACAAAACTGGTGTATGGCAATTATCTAGACTTGCTGGTGCTGATACTTGCAAGATATTTACTGCTGTTGGATAAAAGTAAACGTGTTACTGCCGGTCCGATTTTTGAAGTTTTTGTTTATATAAAAATTGATTCAAATCGAGTTCTAAATACTTTTGTACTCCATAAATCTGTATAGAATGCAAAATTTGCGAGATAATTGTTTTATTAGTTTTTGGATATTAGGGGACTAAAAAGTGGACATCTGCATAAATCTCGAGGTCGTCTCATTTTCGTCATCACAATACGATATGTATGCACAGCATCAGCACATTTATAAATAACCTCATATGCAAATAATGTGATAAATATAAAGAAACAGCTTCTCGTATTATATTTGACTGCAAAGCGCTAACTAGCTAAAAGTATGATCACAGATAAATCATGTCACCTGTGCTCACTTGATTTTTGATTAACAGTTACGTGTTTATCAGGCTCATATTATCCTGGAGTCTATCTTACGTGTTATTCCTCATCGCTTCCAAAATCGAAAAGGGATTCTTGAAGAAAGATTTAGCTGGTAGACTACTAAGTCTCTCATGGAAAATTAACCTGTTAAACAAGAAAACTAATAGTGTCAACTAACCTCATTAATTTTCGATATAAAATATTACTATCTAATCACATATTACCTATTCCTCGTACATTTTCTAGAAATTGTGGTTCACTTCCATATTACAGTAGTCATTCTTAATATTACATATTTTTACAATATAGTTCTATATTTTCTTATGTCCATTTATATGAATGATTAATATTATTCGATTAAAATTTTAATTTAACTATACATGACAGGATTACTAATACACAACACGGACCTTTACTGCTAAACGAGTTCAAGAACTTCATATATATATTTAAATTGCAATTCACGGCTTTTAATAAATTCTATATATAATTAATTATAAGTATATTTTAGTGGCTTTTAATTTACTCAGAAGACAGAAGTCATACTCTTGGTAAATTTAATCTAATAAAAATTTCATCAAATTAAGTATTATTGGTGATAGAGATATATTATATAGCATATAATTATCTTCACTTCTTACTTACCACTTTAATGTTATTCATTTCTTATAATGCAATATTATTATTGTGTTATACCTATATCAAGTTCTTAAAAATGTATTAATACAGTGATGTTTACAAATACAAGACCCATTTCGCTTAATGTCAAATAAACAATTTCTAATTATGTATATTATTCAAAATGTATTATGTAAATATATATACCTATACAAAACATGTACCCAATTCTGAATCGAAATGAAATGAAAAGTTATGTTAATTAAAATGATATTATTGAGAATTATACAGGAAAAACTAGTTAACATTGAATATAAAGTACAGTTGATCTTTCTACGATTCCTGTCAGGAGAGGTCGTTACATATGATTCCTATATAGTTGTTTATTATGTTTTTGAAAGCATTCCTACAGTAAAAATACATTAATTTGAATAGATTAAAGAAAAGAAGAATAATTTGGATAAGTAGAAGAAATATACAATTATTGGATATAAGTAAAATTAAACTTTGAATAACTTCACTTTATTTTAATCACTATGTGACTGCAGTTTCGACATTATATGTCATTATCAAACTGACATATAATGTCGAAACTGCAGTCACATAGTGATTAAAATAAAGTGAAGTTATTTTACTTATATCCAGTATCGTGAATCTTCACAAAGTAACAGCCGAAAGTGTTATATATTTTAATATATAATTATATTTATTATGTAGAATTATTAGGAGAATATTTCTTTAACATTTACAATATTATTGTAAAGAAAAATTTAGCTTTTTATACCTTGAAAAAAATAGCAAAAGTTATTTACTAGCTATATTGCAAATTTGAAAACATTGCAGAAAACTAAATATTTTAACATTTTTATTAAATAAATCCTTGATAAAGCAGGACTCGAAGTTAGTCGCTGTCCTTACCACGCTCGAACACCACTAATCAACTGCCCTTTGACAAATATCTTAGTCGTCCTAAAATATTCGATGTTTACAAGTCTGTATATTTTACATTGTATAATATAGCAATTAATATATTTTTTACTGTAACATTGATAAAATTTACTGTGCGGCTAAGACACTTAACTCCACCCGCTTAGTTAAATATTTATACACTATACATTTTCCGAAAACGCCTCATGTCGACTTCAAGATAACAACTAGCGCGCGGCGCTTATCGCTAGTCCCATTACCTTCTCAGTATACCGATAGACTTGTTACTGGGATCGATTGCTATAAATTCCTTATTTACCTAGAATTAAAGTTTAAGTCTGAAAACTTTTAAAAGTTATGTTATGACAAAGTAACGTATTTTTTACAAGTAAAAATTGAAATAAATTCAAATTGAGTTCAAAACAGTTTTATTCAATTTACTACAATTGTTTCACCCTACTAGGGCTTCATCAGGTGATGAATATTATAATACAAAATCTTTGTAGACGTTCTTATTTATGTCTTTTCCTAAATGAATAAGAACGTCTACAAAGATTTTGTATTATAATATTCATCACCTGATGAAGCCCTAGTAGGGTGAAACAATTGTAGTAAATTGAATAAAACTGTTTTGAACTCAATTTGAATTTATTTCAATTTTTACTTGTAAATTATGGAGTTTCAACACGTATCTCCGTCTTCAATCAATTATTTAACGTATTTTTATTTACTCTGTCAATTGTATTGAAAAATTATTTTATATATTTTGAAGATGGCAATAAATGCGTGAACTTTTTATTTATGAAGACGTCTGAACTGTCGCAATTTCTAGAAATACAATTTAATTTATGAACAACAAAGGAAATATTATAATAATAATTATGTTTAATCGAAAAACAAGTATTACAAGGTTCGTCGAAGTATGTATTGTGAAATGACTTATTGTTTATATAGTAGAGAAACAACAATGAAATATGTAATGATTGTAATGAAATGTTTATAAATTATATTGAAAGTTCTTCACAACAGTTACCTAGAATAAATTAAACAGAAGTGATTTATCAGTTATACATATACGACGTGTCCTAAAATTCGCGGAACTTCTGGTTGGTACGTTATTATGTGATGACCAATCATCATAAGAAAAATATGGAAAAAATTCCATCGCTGTTAATTTCAAAGAAATGAATATTCAAAGTTGTAGTACACTTTAGATGTCGTTTGTCTAAAGTACTCTAAAACATGTTAAAGATTGGTTTTGATACATATGGTCAATGTGATAACAATTTTGAACAACTTTAACCAGGCAACTATAACCAGGTTTGTAATTAATCACTCTTCTAATTATACCATTTCCAGAAAATCATTTTACGCTAATTTTACCTGAAAAAACATATGGCAAGGTTGTCCTGAATTTATACTTAAACCACTTTAACGTAAAAATATATCGAAATCAAACTTGCTTACTAATTTCATTTTGACGTTGTCAAATTGTCCTGCTTATTTAAACCCTATTAGTACCTTACTAATTTTCGTTGCATTTTGGATGTTAAAGTTCTTAGGCGTATTTTCCGTTGATTAGTTCTTTAGTGCTTGTGCTAATTTTCGAGTTTTACTGTCTTGTGTTGTTTTTTTTTTTAATTTAAGTTAAAAAATTTTCAAACGACGAATATGCAGACATGTATTTGGTGCTGGGGGAATGCGGAAACAATGCCGTGCTGCTGCTAGAGTCTATCGCGAAAGGTCTCCTCTGAGAAGACATCCTAGTAGTAATGTCTTTAGACGTTTGGACCGAAGAATAAGAGAAACAAGAAACATATCACCAACAGGTGTCTTTTATAGGGATAGAGGTCGTCCAAAAACTACAAGGACCCCTGAAGTAGAGGATGCCGTTTTAGATTTATTAGCAGACAATCCAGCAATATTAACACGTGAACTCGGTAATATACTACATATCACACAGTTCAGTTGGCCGAATTATTAAGGATGAGCGGTTTCACCCTTATATGATAATAGTAAAATTCAAGCTTTATTATCTGAAGATTTTCTATGTCATGAGAATTTTTGTCACTGGTTTTTAGAACAAATACAAAGAAATCTTCAATTTTGCAGAAATATCTTGTGGACAGACGAAGCTAATTTTTCACGAGATGGATTTTACAGTTTGCAAGATTCACATTTTTATGCTTTGGACAATCCTCAGGTATTTAGACCATCTAACCACCAGCATAGGTTTAGCGTAAATGTTTGGGCAGGTATTATCGGGAATCGGTTAATCGGGCCAGTCATTATTTCTAACAGGCTGGCCGGGAACAACTTTTTAGAATTTTTGGTAATTGGTTTTTAAAATTTTGATAGATGAACTTCCATTAGCGGTAATCAAGAATATGTAGCTACAAATTGATGGTCATGCGGCACCGATGAGAAACTGGTTAAATGAACAATGTGCCGAAAGCTGGATAGGAAGAGGTGAACCGTTCCGTTGGCCAGCTAGATCTCCCGATCTCACCCCTTTGGACTTTTTCTCTTGGGGTCACATTATACAATTAATGTACAGAAGACTAGTTTTAAATGATGCAGATTTAACTAACCGGATATTTGAAGCAGTTCGTTCAGTAGATGAGGAAACGTTAGAAAGAGTGTAGGGGAATATAATTAGAAGAGCGGAAATTTTCAGAGATCAAAACGGACATACTTTTGAACATTTATTTTAAATTTATTTTTATTATTATAATTTAATTTCGTTGACTCTTGACATTTATCGTATTTGTCATTAACATTATTTTTTTAAATTAATTATTCTCTCTTATTCCTATAGGTACGGGCAATTCTCGTACCTTATCCATTATTAGGATAACTCAAACCTGTTGCCAAATTAACCTTTACAAAAAGGCCAATATCTTGTAGAATGAACAATGTTGAATTTTTTAAATATTTTTTCCGTATTCCTTTATCGCTACTTCAAACCGTAGTGTGGAGCTGTTCCTCGAATTTTGGTACATGTGTAGTGTTTTATAAACATTACTCAGTAATTACGTGTTCTTTTATTATTGTTTTTAAATTGATTATATATAGATAATTGTAGTGGGTATCCTGTTATTGGGCATTATTATGTTGGCTAAAAAAGATTATTATTAAAAACCTCAATATAATTTGAATTTACATTTGAATATATTTTTATAAGTTGTATCAAAAATAACGTATTGTATGCAAAATTTTATTGTAATAAATCATGTAGTATACATATGACTAAGCGTCTATTAAATTCATCTTACCTCGATTTATCTTAATTTTCATATAGACGTGAGCGCATCCATTTTTAGCCAATACGCTCAGAGTCATTTATAAAAGGTTAAATTCGAAATTTTTTAATGCGGAAACTAAAACACCTCTGATTTTTTCAATATAATTGATGTCCACATGGGAATGTTAAGGATTTTATTTATTGTTTTTTTTATGTCTAAAAATATGTTGAAAATTTACATTGGATATAAGTTTGGCTATTTTTCATGTGTATTTTTATGGGTTTCTGAACATTTCCGCATTTTTTCAATTAGGGTTATGACTCTTGAAAATTTGAATGTTTTATAGTCGTGATTCAAAGTCATTTTTTTATATAAGTATTTATAACAATCAATACTTCCTCAATTCTTTTTATTTTTTTGATGTTCTAAAAATAATTTGGAAGCTTATACCTAATTGTTTAGTAAACAATTTTTTATTGATATAAATTCTGCTTTCGATTCTATTAAATCTATTAATCCTTCATCAAACATCTCTTAATATTTTTTTTTATTATACCTGAATCATAATCCGGGTATCTCAAACGCATTTGCGTGCGAAATTAGTCCTTTAAAACACCTTGATGCTTTAAAGTCGCCTAGGTAACAACAAATTTACCTACAGCAGTAACAAACAGGTATTTTATATTCAAATAAATATTAATGGTACTATTATTATTCTTGAAAATTCGTAGACGAGAACATTCAAAACCCTTATCATTGGCTATTTGCAAAGTAAGTAACAGATTCGATCTTCCGGTTTTCTGTGATAACAGGAACGTCGGTATCTGATTATGTTGATGCAACACCCTTTCCATTAACAGCACCAGCAATACGTTTGGCAACTCGTAATTGGTTTACGGTTGACTTTTTGATATAACCACTTGCTACAGTCAATGATGTCCGCCCAACCTGACGTTTGAGCTCATCCACAGTCATCTCCCTATTCGCCATGATCGTAGCAGACGACCGTCTAACAGCGTGGCCCGTATATTTGATAGCTTCTGGAAGATCCTAGAAACGTGCCACAAGATCAGGACATCTACCGACGGTATTAATCCCGACCGCTTGTTTAATGCATTTTCAATATTATATTTCAAAAACACTCTGTCTGTGGATATATTATTCGGACGTAGTGAATTATACTGATCAAACAACTTCGCACAAAATATATCAGAATCAACAACAGCAAATTTTCGACCTATTTCTGTTTTAGATGGTCGAATATTAATAATGAAAACGAAACCCTCTCTCTTAATGTCCGACATACGTAAATCACACATTGCATGTCTTCTGCATGCGCCAAATATGCCATAAATAACGACAACCTGAAAAACGAAATATTGCTCTCAATATTTGTCACAACTGTCAAACTAAGACAGCTCTTACCTACAAAAAAAAAGTAGGTACGATCAGGGGCTTGAACAAAAAAAGTTTGTATATCCTCTTCTCTGGAAATACCAAAGATTTCATATGGCCATAACCTTTGTTTATTCCCTTCATAAACGCATGTAGCTTATAAAATGAAGATATGTTCACCCCTGTTTTAATTCTTAGCATTGTTGGTAATTTAGAAGGCATGCAACACAGTGATGACGATTTATAGATAGCGGACTATTATGAACATTCTTTCTTAATGATTATGCAACACAAAAAATTAGATTAATAATGACCTTTTTTAATTATGTTACCTACCACTTCGTTTATGTACGCAAGCATCAATGTTTCGTCCACCGTGTGATAATTATTCTTTGTCATCCAAGCCAATAATTTCTCATGTACTTTATAATATGCAGTTTTTGATTTTTTTAGAATTAATTTCAATTCGGCTTCCTCAGCTAATCGTTGAACTTCCAATGAAATCTTTTCATTCATTTTGTACAATGCAAATTCAGAAAATTTGTGAAAAATGTACATAACAACTAAACAACAATGATTGCTAACCGTTTCTATGTTGATTATTAAAAATTAGATCCATACGCTACCTTGTAAAATGAACCTGTTTTTCTTTTCTTTTTCTGATTTTCGCATTGTCGTGCAGGTGTAATAAAAAAAAAATAGGTTATAATATGCGTGTATAAGACCCTCTAACTCTAAAGCATTCGCTCCATTTAAAAGCACTCTGTTATCGTGTCGTGCTCTTAAACGTGTCGCGCGTGCTTTAAAGGCTTACTTATACAGTTATATTACAGTCCAAATCAATTGATTTTCCGCTGTATTCATAAGTAATTCCGATATCGTCAATAGAAAGTTCGGTTGTCAACATGACATTTCTAATCTCTAAATGAAAGTTCTATTATTCAAAAGAAAGTCCGCTATGATCAAAAGAAAGGACGGTTGCTATCAGCTACAAAAAAAAGACCGTAAGGCGCGAAGTAATAGAAGATTAATCTTGTTATTTGGTAAAACATTTATATTTATTATTTATGTATCTGTTATCTAAAACATATGGAAAATAAAGTGTTACTCAACAAATCCATTTTCTTATGTATTTAGGTAAACCGAACTTTCTTTTGGTCATAGCGGACTTTCTTTTGAATAATAGAACTTTCATTTGGAGATTAGAAATGTCATGTTGACAACCGAATTTTCTATTGACGATATCGGAATTACTTATGAAATACAGCGGAAAATCAATTGATTTGGACTGTATAATATTCTATTTAAATATTAGCGTATATTATAGCTCGATTATTATCTGATGGCACCCAGGATGCGCAAGGCGTGGCTAAAATATATATTATGTGCGTTAAAAACATCGGTATCGAAAGCAATACACTACAGTAGACGAAGTGCAATTAAATTAAATACGGACTAATGTTTTCAAATTGGTCCTTCAACATTCATATGTAGCGAAATCTATATCTATCTCTCACGTTTCATGCTGCCTTCTCCTTTTCTGTCTTAAAATTGTCATCCACGCAAGTGCCATCAGATCTTAACCGAACTATACATCCTTTTATATTGCGTTTGTAATTATCAAAGCAGATGTATCGACAAGAACAGTTTTTTCATTGTATTGCAGGCTTATTATAGTTGACTGTCGTGCGGTCTCCGTAGTGGTGCAGAAGGGTGCACTATCAGCTATTAATCAGAAGGTCGTGGGTTCGAATTCTAGACAAAGATATTGTTCAAATGCGTTATTTTAAGCACATTGTCGGAAAATATGCTTGTTTTTAGTTTTATATATTTCTATACCCAATTAGTTTTACAAATGACGTTTCATAAGTTCTGTGTGTCAATTTCCAGTTTGAATAGAGTGTTGTTTATCAAAGGGTGATGTGATCACCAGATTTGTTGTAACCTTATCTTCAGCTGAGTGTGATTGGAATCTGCGTAGGGCTGGAATGAGATAGAAAAGAAAACCGCATAATTGATCTTTTTAAATGTAAAATGGTGAAATTTTTAATACTCCCCAGGTGCTAGGAATTAGTAAAATGTTGGTATATTGAACTATAAATCGATATCAGCAAGACTTGACGGCAGCTTAAGATTATTCAGCGCGTGACATAATTTATAAACCCGTTTATGCAAACAGAAAATCATTGTGCGGAAGATGAAGATTTAGAACTGGATTGTATTACGCATTATCGACGCCTGGGCCTTTCGACGGAACATTTCGTTACACCTCAACCTATAGTCAACAGGGGGCCAAATCAAACTGATTAATGAAGAGGTACCGCAAAGAGTACGGACGACTCCTTTTTAGGGGCTGAAAAATGTTTACAATTCAAGTATTTTATTAAACAAAATGATAATATATATGCCGTGTTATTGCAAAATTTCAAAGTGGTCATTGTCTTGTGCCAACAAGCGATGACAACATAGACACAACTTAACTTTTAAGTTAAAGTCGGTTAGAGTTTTATATTGAGACAGTTCTCCAGCATGTGAGAAAGCCCTTGAACGTGAACATTATTTAACAAACAGCAAAGGATGCTACAAGATTATGCCCAAACTAATAGTTCAAAAACAATGTTCCTTATTACGTAGCTGCTGAAGATTGGCCATTGTACAGCCTGGACTTAAATCGCCTGGACTCTGAGTTATTCTCCACTCTAGAATCTAGAGTTGGCTCTGATCCTCATTCCAATATGAAGTCGCTCAAGCGTCCTTCAGAATAAACAGCAGCCATCCGTAATACTATTGACAAGTGATCTCTGACCACTTCAAGGCTTGGCTTAACGCAGGCAGAGACCATGTTGAATGAGGTCCATTATCACTTTTTTTTTAATTATATTATATTCTTTTATTTTGTGCAAAAAAAAAGATAAGAGAGAATATAAAACTTTTCCTAGCACCACTACTTCCATATTTTGGGATTTATTCCATATATGTTTACATTTATGTTTGAATATGATTTAGTTGATGTTTTACATTATTCGGTTAAATAATTTTGTAATATAACTTATTTTTGACTTCCAACATTAATTCAAAGAAATAAAAATTTTCTACTTTGACGATTTACATTTACATTGTGTATACAAAAACATCCGATTTATGTCACTTTTTTTTGTCTCTTTATTATCGCACTTCTTGGTAGAGTTCATTTTTCCTTTAATATAATTATCTGATGAGAAAGGATCGCCCCAAACGTGAAATCGTTTTATCTTTGCCACAGTTGCTGCCACTTCTGTGAAGATTGGGATCCTCAGTAAATATTATTTACACCCTTGTCTGCTCAATTTTATTAATTATTAGTGTCGACGGAACCTTCTGTTTTATAGATTACCGTCGTTATAGCCAGTATCATCACATCGCTGGCAAAGATATTTTTGCAAGTTTTACTTTAAAAAAAGATAATGTATATAATAGGTGTACGATGGGCTGCTTGCCAAAAAACGATAAGAATAACTTCATATGTTTGTATGTTTCAAAATATTAATTTATAATATTTGACATAACCTGACAATCTTCTGGTGCGAATCTAAATGAATTTACGGGTGCCTACTTTATATATGCGGCATTTTTATATAGCCATAGAAAATAGAAAATGTATGAAGGAGGCCCCATTGTTTATTATTGTTCAGTCTGGTTTTTATCAAAATATCTACTCAAACTTACGTATGTATGTACAACCTCCCGAATTTGTACTCTATTCAATATATATTTCCTGACTATCGGACATTTCTCAAAATATTAAAATTACATTTTCAAGAGCGGAATTTAATAGTAATATAACTTTAAAAAATTGAAACTGATCTTTGGGATAGAAGTAATAATATGTATGTATGTTAGTTGAATTATTTCGTGCGTTTTAGTA
Source organism: Amphimallon solstitiale (assembly GCA_963170755.1). Classification (NCBI taxonomy): domain Eukaryota; kingdom Metazoa; phylum Arthropoda; class Insecta; order Coleoptera; family Scarabaeidae; genus Amphimallon; species Amphimallon solstitiale. The sequence goes on from OY720683.1 coordinate 104,414,462, forward strand.
TAGTTCAACATTAAACAGAGCTAAAAAAAATCTATATTTGATTTGCAAATAAAAAGTTTGAAATTGTATTGTAATTTCCTACATTTTATTTGCACAGCAAATAGAAAATTTGATAATGTTTTAAAGTTCTACTATACTAAAACCAAAATGCACCAAACAAACCACTATCGTCATCAAAATCCATCACGTAATAGTTTTAGTGTAGTTATGGGAGCATTGTGATCGACGAACACAATTTACGATTTGTGAAGTTTACTTTGAGGTTATATTTACATCGAATTATAACTTATTTTCTGAATGCAAATTAAGATCATTTTTATTAAAACTAACACCATATATTTTGCGAGAATAATGAAGTAAAACTACATTCACTATTTCATTTAACGAATAGAACAAATAAAATACATACCCTTCGTTGTTTTATAATATATAATTATTTCTTAATATTAAGTCTTAAATCTCTTTGAATAATTCTTCATTATTTAAAATATACTCGTAAATCTGACTACAATTTACACTAATGTCGTACCTGACAATTAACTTGATTCAAATGACACAGGCAAATAATAAATGGAGAAATATATATTTTACTATACATATTTACTGTTTTTTCTTATAATCAGTATAACCTTCAGTACAAAGTTTATATCAGTACATCCATTTTAAAAGCAATATATCTGCCAATTAATAACCTGAAACCTTTTTATTGCACGCATTATACAGTGCGTTCATGATGAAAGGAACAAATTCGTTTAAAATTCAGGTAATTATTTTGCAGAAAAACGCTCGGACAGGTCGATTAGTATTTTTAGTTGTAAATTTTTTGACATAAGAAAATAATTTATAGGATGTCTAAAAAAGAACATATGCAGCAATCATTGTTTTTTTTAATGGAAGAGCCTGTATATTATGCCATTTTTTATTTGTATGGTAAATTCTCAATATTTTTGTGTAACGTATCATATCCCCGAAATCAGCGGTTTTCAGACGTTTGAAATGTGATAAATTAAAAAAAATACATGAACCCTAAATAATAAAACATACAAAAGAAATAATAACTTTTGCCTTATAAATGTTCAATATGTTGTCCGTTTACTTCAATACATTTTTGTAGTCGACGGATTGTTTCCTGTTTTCAATTACCTCTGGTGGAATATGTCTTACTTCCTAGGGTATCTATTTTTCAGGTCATCAAGATTATTTGGTCTATTTACATAAACTTTAGATTTCAAATAACCCCATAAGCAAAAATCTAATGGGTTTAAATCCGGTGACCTTGGTGGCCATTCAATTGGACCTCTGCGTTCAATCCATTTATTAGGGAAAGTTAAGTCAAGAAATTGTCGAACTACAATTGCTTGTGTGTATTTTAATTTATCACATTTCAAACGTCATTATTCCGAAAACCGCTGATTTTCGAGATATGGTACGTTACACAAAAAGTGTTGAAAATTTACTACACAATTCAAAAATGGCTTAATATACAGGGTGTTCCATTAAGAAAAAACAATGATTGCTGCATATGTTCTTCTTTAGACACCCTGTATATAATTTTCTTATATCAAAAAATTCACAACTAAAAATACTAATCGACCTGTCCGAGCGTTTTTCTGCAAAATAGTTAAACGAATTTGTTCCTTTCATCATGAACGCACTGTATATAAGTAAACTATCGATAATCGTCAATAATTAGATCATTAACGTCTAAAGTATACGAGCGCCATATTTTTATTACAGCTTAATTACTTGAATATATACAGATTTTATCAGAAAAGTAGAATGCCTGCTGTTACATTAGCAGATTTCATCTGAGGCGCATAAATACTACAGTAGATTTTACAGCAAGTCTTGTTCAGTTTCACTGTTTCTACTATCTTCATCTTTTCTTAGAAAATTGGCAACATGTGGTTTGTGCGTTAATCCTCTCCGTGGATACAACCTCAACCGAACGCTGTAAATCTGCCGTTAAAAATGATTTACTAGCCTAGTGTAAACGAAGTTTCATGTACGCCAACATCCGATGTTAATATTTCTAGTAAAAGTAGTTGAAATAACGCCAACATTATTATTTTTAATTAATATTAATCATTAAAATATTACCTCTTATGAGGTTGACAATACAGGCCTTAATATTTTTCCTTTATGACGAAAGTTGATTGTGTCGTGTATTCTACTATATAAAGAGAGCTCTAATTGTCAAAGAGCTTCGTATATGGCAACTCAGTACCAAGTGCGTATACTTTGCTTTAATGTAGAATGCTTACTTGATATGCACTGACGCATATGATCTGTTTCAGATTGTTATTAGTAATAGTGCAATGACTTTTTAAGGACGATCACATTATTATTATTACGATAAGACTATTTATCTTTCACAAATTTATTCATAAGCGATCATTCCGGCGAAAGAAAATTGACAACGTAATTGATACGTTATCTTCGCTGCCACATGTACTTTTATCACTTGTGTTGTGATTCCTATGCAATCAACCAGTCATTTTTTTACGTTCATATAAGTTAGTATCTGTTATTGAAAATGTTTATCTTCATATCATTTTAAAATATTGCATTCTTTGAAATTACGAAAATTGGTCAATAACAATAGTAGTAACGCAAGCGTGGCATTTTATCAAGGAATTCGCTTTAATTTTCTTATGTGACCATACCATCAGCGAGAGAAATAAGTTTTAGGTAGGCTGATGAAACAAACTTGAAATACATTTCATAGAAATAACTCTTAAAAATATATTCTCACAGTAATTTAATTTGCTAATAGTAGCTAATAATTTAGTATTCATTTGTGATAAACCAATTAACTTTTTCCTTTTATAAAATTATTTTTAATTCTAATATTGTCGGTTTCAGTGCAGTATCTCTTTATTTAGTTTATATTAACATGAACAATAATTTGTTATATCTAAATATTCACGAAGTTTTGTATAATAGTGATTTAACACTGTTACTTCTTAGACGTAGTACTTTTTTTGTTTTTTCTCTTATTGGAATACTGTTGTATTCTATTGGATAAATAAATTCATTATTATTATTATTATTATATTGTAAAATCAACAGGATATTTAATTTGAAACAACAATTAGTGACTATAAACTTGTTCAGAAGAATTACATTAGCTACTTACTGTTTAGTGGACTTCTTGTACAAGATACAGTATATTTACTGGTGCAAAATGTCTCTAAAAAATGCACACATTTTTATAATACAAGACATAGGTCGTATTTTTATACTTAAAATGCCCTGAATTAGGTAAAACTTACTAATGAAATTTTACCTTATATATACAAGGGATTATAATTTAATAATATCTGTCTTTTATAACGGGTGCTCATTTTTTGTACACCGTTAGTGCAGCTTAAGTTAATACGTGGAGTAGATTTATGACAAAAATATACAGGCTGTTCTAAAGAAAAAGTGGTATATGGATATGTGTTCAATTTTGTTTGGCCAGAGAAATAAAATAATATTTTTGCTATAACAGCCCAAAATAAATATTAGGGTGCACGTATCACTGAAAAATATACTGATATTTTCTTTGCGGCCGGTTTCTGTTTTTTTTTCTAGCTTCAAAGTCAAACACCCGCTTGCCTAAGTTACGTTGAGGACGCTAACAGATACATTATCGAAACCTTAGTTGCTATATATAAAATAAGGAAAAATTAATGCGGATCTTAGGTAATACAAGTAAAGAATTTCATGAGGTAACTTCGCTGAAAATACAACTGCAGACACGTGTTTTAAACTCGTTGGTTCTCGTCAGTGCAGTGTAGCCAAGGAATAAAGATGGGATAACTTTGGTGGTTAAATGCAACAATCAGAGACATATGATGCCTAGTAAACTATAATAAAAATATGAGAATGAAAGTAATTTCGTAAGTCTTTTGCGTACCTTATGTTCAATAATAGCGCGAGCTATTGCAGAGTAAATCATTTGTCGGAAGTTAATAGGTTATCGTAATACAGAACGCGACTGATGTCTAAATAATCAAATTAATATATGTAATAATTTTTAAGCCTTAAATTTATAACATGTACCTATTTTAATATATGTACTCTACTATATTTTCTGTTTTTAGAACAAGTGCATTATACGTGAAGCCAATTTGCGTAATTACAATATATGCTAATTTGTATTTAACCATTCTTTGTGTGTAGTAAGTTTACAACACATTTTTTTTCTATACCTCTTATCTAGTTTGTAGACTTACACCAAGTTGGCGGTGTAATATTACCTAATTTGCATACAATTAAAACCAAACAATGTATAATTAAAGTAACAGAATCAAATCTATAAGTACCGAGTAATCGATTTACTCTAATCCTCATCTGAGGTTCGTGTACTGAGGATTTAAGCGTCAATTTATATCTCTAGTTGAATTTGTACTTGCCGACATATTTCACGTAATACAGTATTTTGAACTCGTCGAGCTCTATACACGCAAGCTCTCTATATCTCTGTCTCTTTTTACCCTTAATTTGACACTACTAGTCTATTTTCTTGACACGTATTGAGAAAGTTTCCAGCATTTGGAATCGAGAGTATCAGGTAAATTATAAAAGTCAATACATACCTTTTTCCTATTTGATTTATTCCTGTGTAACAGTGATTTGTAGGTACAGGAAAAGAAGAAAGTCAGGACTACCAGAAAAAGACTGTAATATTAATTATTTTCTTTATTTAATAAGTAAATATAACTAGTTTTTTTTATCATTTCACTTCATTTTACATAAATTTTACTAAATAATATGTACACCCTGGCACTTTTTAATTTTACACTTTAAAAATTATTTTCATCATAAATATGTAGTGAGGTCAATCAATTCAAATATCATTTGCTACAGATTTCCTCATTTTTCTTCATTAATCTTTTACCTATTTTGTATGAGTTTTTACCTACTAATTAGTTAGGTGTCATGTCAGTTATATAATGGTTTTCTTTAGTAATATATATTTCAAAATCAATCCCTTATGCCTATTCTTATTTAAATAATTAACTGCGCCATCTCTGACAAGTGGCAACAATTGCTGTAAGCTACATATGTTTATTATTTGATCAATAATAGTTGAATCAAGAGTACAATTTACATCATCATCTTTTCATTTTTATTGATAGAAATTGACACTCCTAATAAAAAACCTAACTAATGGTCTTAATATTTTTTCAATTTGTTGTATGCCATATACAATGCACATCTGACGAATGCTGTGAATTTTATCCAAAATTTTGAATTGATCCAATTTCCAACAAAAATTGCAAATGTGCGTCAAGTAATACGTAATACTTCCAGTATAACATACAATATATGTTTTACTGGAATTTCACCTTATCTTGCAGTCATCTTTAAATAATTCTTACTAACAAATGGTTGAATATAGTAGAACAATATTCTACCTTGCTAACTTAGCTCTTACTAGGAGAACTTGATAATAGTGTGCATTCCTTTCAAAACACAAGCAGTCCTTGTCATTATTGTTCCGGTTAGTGAGAATAACTTGCTCTTTTGGCGGAGGACTGTCACAATATTTCAACTTTTTAGAATACTAGTTTTATTTAAAGATAGTTATGTAACGACATTTTCAAATTTGGACGCGACATTTGTGGTCTGTTATATTTCTGATTAACATTCCTTAGAAGACTGGGCATGTTCAATTTGTCGTGCAAAATGTTATCAACATCTGGCGAATGCTATGAATTTTATCAACATTAGAATCGCAATTGATCTAATATATCTTCATCTTATATCCTCAGTGTTCATTTTGCGACCACTTGGAAAAAGCCTAACATTTTGATGTTTTTCGTTTTTGATGCTTTCAAGTATTCATCAGCAGCCTCGAAGGACGTCTATATCGTAGCAAATTGCTGCTTTCGCAGAAGCAGCCTTTGTTTCCTGTATTACCTGAAAAAAAATAAAATTACTATTTTTAAACCACAATATGCTGCCAATAGCTAACTGCTACAATTCTGTTATGCTTCTTTGAATTGATGCAATTTTCAATTATATTTTCATCTGGACTCCATTGTTTTTATCCATGTGGTACTTTGTTTTACTAATCAGTTTTAAGCTTAAATAGCTTGTGTAGACTAGTGGAGCGGTATAATGCAGTGCAATGTGAGTATAAATTAGTCTTTCTTTGCTTTGTTACTTTACCTCCACTACATCAGAATTGATTAGGTACGAGTTACTTAGAAGAGCAAGAGAGAAGAGGTACTATTTACCACGCGAATAGCTTCTTATTCAACGTATCCAGTCAATGATTCGAACTTGTCACATAGGAGAACGCTTAAACGTTTATTTCCAATCCCTAGTCATCTTATCGCGTGTTTATCGTCTCAAAAATTTGCTCCCAATTCCTTTTCACTACATGAATTCAACTAAGTGTGCATCAAAAATTGTGAATTCATGTTAAATAATAGGGAAGTATCAGGTAGTAGGTACAAATGAGGACCTAATTCATTATCTTCGTAGCGTATGGCAGCAGTACTCTCCTTGACTGTGTTCTGTTTTGTACACAAATAGTGCAGTCTCTTCTTGTACTCTATATATAAAACTAGTGTTAGTTATATATAGGTACATACCCTGCATGTAAAATAATTATTTGCAGGTTACTTGGAGTAAAGTGGAGTTATATGTTACTAGCATTTTTGCTTTCATTGTCGAGTATTCAAAAGAACCGTTACTGTCAATATTAAATCATACAGTTCTCTTACACAAATGTTATCGTTATTGATCGTTATTGATTATTCTGTCATAATTTTCATATACCACCCGAGTAATCCAGGCACAATTAAAGCAAATCGAAAGAAAATTATTTATAGTTTTCCTGAACACACGAAGCTCTGCTCTTTCACGTAAAAAGTGTATATAATTAAATTTTTAAAATTATTCTGGAGATCATGTGAATCACTAATATTCACGCGGTTTAATTTTGCGGTGAAATCGTGGTGCAACAATACAGAGAATTGTTAACGCCCGGGATGTGGTAGTGGAAATTGCTTGACTCTGCACTACAGATATCTAAATTTTTGATAATACATACGTTTGCAGTAGTTGCAATACGATTCCGGCGGCACAATTATAAGATCTCTGGTTTGATACTTTGATATATGTAGTTTTAAATTAAAATGAACGAACAATAACGAACTTGTTATTGTTTTTGCAAAATCATTTCTTCCGGATTTTGTTACCATTCAAAAGTTATATACAAGGGTAGTGTGAAATGTTTTGAGCCTAACATAGAAACAAGTATTTTTTCAGTCAGTAGTATTATTTTTCAAAATACTCTCCTTTTAAGTCTATACACTGTTGCGAGCAATGTTCTAACCTCTTCAACCCTTCCAAATAGTAGTTGGCGTCTTGCCCTGCAATATAGGCGTTTACATATGCGATGATCTCCTCGTTCGATGAAAATCTCTGTCCTCGAAGCGAAACTTTAAACTTAGGAAACAGGAAAAGCCGCTGGGGCCAGATCTGGCGAATACGGTGGGTGTTCAACCAATTTCAGGTGCAGTTTGTAAATTATGACTATGGTGACCGCCGAAATGTGAGCAGATGCATTCTCTTGGTGGAGCACAAGTTGCTTCTTCTTCAAATGTGGTCACTTTTTGGCAATTTCTACTCTCAGCCTATCAGGTAATATGCGTAATACATTCCCGTTATTGTTTTAGCTTTTTCGAGATAGTCGAAGAACACAATCTCGTGACCATCCCAAAAAAGAGTCGCCGTCACCTTCCCAACTTTTCCAGTATGTGTTTCCACTGTTCTGTCGTCTATAGAGTGTAGTAGTGGATCCAAGTTTCATCTACAGTTATGAATGGATGCAAAAAATCTGACTCGTTTTGCTTAAACCGATCCAACAGATTGGAAATGTTTAATCGAATACGTTTTTGGTCCAAAGTGAGCAAATGCGACACCCAACGTGCGGGTATCTTACGCATGCCCAATTCTTCATGCAATTTATAACAAACGCACACATTCGTCATGTTCATAGCCTCTGCTATCTCTCTAACCTTGATTCGACGGTCGTCGAGTACCATTTGGTAAACATTTTCGATGTTATCGGTGGTGGTCGTAGTTTTTGGCAACCCGAAGGCTCATCATCAGCAAAGCTGGTACGACAATACTTTCATATATAAAGTTCTTAAGTATATTAAGGCTGCACAGTCAAGTCTCAAAAGTTTGCATTCCACGTAGATATGTTTTGAATTTTTCTATGAAGACAAAACTTAGTGAAACTTTTGTTATTTCTTAATTTGCTAACCACACTTCATTGTATCATGCAGCAATTGGATAAGTTGTCATCGAATAGAATTCAAAACATTCAAAATTCCTCAGTTCGTTTTGTTTACAACGTCTCACATAAACTTGTTGATGTTGTGCCTTAAAATGGCAAATAGACGTGAAGTTTATCAAAGGTGCATCTTCTCTCGTAAAACTATATTACACAAAAGCCCAGCATATCTGTATAACCAAAAACTTTCTTTATAACATATACAATTTGAATCATGGGTGGAAATACTTACCTGTCAATGTCTTTATTGTGGTCGCTAAGAGTGGACATATTATCATAGTATTTTAGTTTTTTGTTGTTTTGTTTCTTTTCTTTAGTTAACAGTAGACATTACATTACTCTTTAGATTATTTAGATAGAATATCCTTGTGGCTAAATCTCGTCTACCTATTATAACAGATACTCATATAGTATTAGAATTTTAGTTTCATTTCTGTTATATCTATACGTATATTCTGTCTCATAATGTTCCTATGTATTGCAGTGGTATAATCAATGCATTATTATTATTATTAAAGTCTACTATCCGTGTAAGAGCCGCCTGACACGACACTGATTTTAGTACTAGTTTCAGTACTTAAATTGCGCATGCAATTTCATGAAGCAAATAGAACATGTTCAATTTTCTTCATGAAAGCTGATATCTACTGATTTTGAAACTAAAATTGCGCGCGCAATTTAAGTATTGAAATTAGTACTAAAATCAGTGTCGTGTCAGACGGCTCTAATAAGGAAAAATATCTTTTGAAAGCAATCAAAACGCGAATTTCTTAGACATCCACATGCCAACGCTGCAAAACAAGATCACCAAACCCGTGAATCGTATACATAAATGAGCTTATTATTTATGTATATGATTCATATCGGAATCATCCAAATAATTCTTTTTTTTTTAATCGAAATCCTTAGTTTGCACCTTATAATATGTCTCGCTAATTCAAGGTCTTCTTTCTTGTGCTCTTAATTAATGGCGATGTTCTGAGAAATTTGTGTATCGATATTTCTTCACGCGCTTTTATTATACCTTTATATGTATATGAATTTTATATATATATATATATATAAAATTCAAATATTGCTTGAGACATAATTTGAAGCGATCCTGTCTATTGTGGCATTTTTTCTCTTTCACTGCAAACACATTATCAATATGTCCTTTTCTTGTTTCACCTGGAATTAGTGTAAGATTCTGAATGTAGTTTCTACATTCCGAATCTATGTAAGTGGAAAATTATTAATATATTTGTGTGGCCATAAAGTTGTGATAAAGAATAAAGTCTAGACTTGTTTAAGAATGGAATGCGTGTAATACATTTCGATATTGGTATGTTCTGAATGTATGCATCATGATAAATACATGAGGATAGCATTGCTGTTTACTCATCTCACCATCATCATTTAGTCATCTAAATAAGCTGAAATCAAAAAAAATTCTCTTGACAATTACTTAATTTTTATGTGTCACTACTTTCAAATATATTATAAAATAGTACAAGACTTGTCTTTAAAAACTAAATAAAGTTTTAAAATCTTACGTTAAAAATTCCTGTTTCCTTTAAAACTAGAGTTGGGTAACTTTATAATTACATTTGGACATCGGAAACAACTTTATCTGATACTCTCAACACATATAATAACACACGTTTCCTACTATCTTAAAGTTTTCCGATTTCCAACAATATTTCTTTTACGTTCTTCCATAGGTGAATGTTCAAAGTTCCAAACGTTGGCAAAGAAAATAATGCAACAGTTCCCAGAACTTGTACGAAGTTCATATACACCAAACAACTACGAACCAAACGAAGACACGCAAATAGTCACGTGACCACTAGAATACAAAATTTATCGATAGAACACAGATATCGGAAAAGGGCAAAACGGCAGTTACAGTGGGAGGAGAACATTTTGAGTTATCACCAGTTGTGAAAATCGCTCAAAAACGGCTCCACCACTCGAGAAACGTATAAGCCTGCGATCGAGGTATAAGCGCGCCCGCGTACAGGAAGCCGTGAGACTGCCGTCCAAGAAAATTAAAATCTACTACGAGACCGTCATAATCAGGGAAGCGCCCGAAAGGTGGTCCAAAATTGCACCTCAGGAAAAGGATAAGTGTGGTACAGGATTAGGAGACGCGTTACGCAGGACTGGCGTGAAAGTCTCTAGTGTAGCGGTGACACTAAAGCAGTGGTGGCGCGATGTGGGGCTATGCCCCAGGGCCCCTCGCGCCACTATAGGTTCTCTTGCGACGGTCAAGCATCGGAGCAGGAGGGCCCGATCCATGGGCCATTCCCTCAGCATGTGCAAGCTACAGCAGTACCGACACAAGAAAAGTAAGTAACCTTTATTATTGTTGAACATCAAACATAACGGATGTGGTTGACCAATTTTCCAGTCGATGAAACTAAAGCATACTAATTATTAATTCATAACTAACCTAATTATGTACGAACTCCATAAATATTAATAATAGCTGAGGAGAGAAAGAAGAACTATTTTTATTCGAAATTGAAGCTGTATCTTGATTTTTTTGTTGCCAGTTTTACCAACTTTACTTTTGATCAGAACCTATGTCAAATCTGTAACATATGTGTTGGTTGAAACTACCATTAAATAAAACTGGTTATTCTTAAAGCTACTAATTATTCATAACTAACCTAACGCAAATGGCTTAATTTTTTTAAATGTTAGTAATCGCATGAGAGAGCAAGAAGAAGTGGACCTTGAACTCTTTATGTTGACAATTTTTAACAATAGTACAGTGAAAACTCTCATAAGTGGACACTGATGGTCCCAGTGTTTTTGTCCGGCAATGGGAGATGTCCACTTATGGGATAGTTCAAAAAAATGCTTTTTGACATATGCATTTTTAAGGTAATAAATAAAAAACAACATTTCCGTAGATGCAGTTATAATAAATAGTCTTTATAGCAACAAATTCACAAATGTGTAAGTATGTAGATATAAATAATAAATATTAATATGGTAGGTATACATGTATTATACATATGCACATATATATATTAAAAGTTTAAAAATAAATTTTCAAGGATTAAAAAAATATTAATTTTCGTCTGTTGGAACCTGGCTTGCTTCCTTTTTAACTGATGATTTTCAAAATGATTTTCTAATTTTTTTAAATGTTGAAATGCTATAAAGTCATCCCTTGCCGAACATTTCACACGAGCAATTTGCTTCAGTGCCTCATCATATGATTTTATCGAATCAGGGGCTTGGTCATCGGCTTCGTCCTCCGAGTCTTTTACTTCCACAATGTCATTTTCATTTGCTAATTCAATTTCTATGTCATGATCCTCAGTGTGGACCGTTTCATAGATAATTAAAAATTCTTCCAAATTTTTATCACTTAATTCGACGAACCCGTTTTGCAGATTTAAAAGTGTTGATAGTGGCAGTTCATCCTCGGTATCAAACTCTGGAAGCATGCGATTATCTGTTATGAACGCTGCTTTACGAAAGCAATTTTTAATAGTTGCTGCTTCAACTTTTTCCCACGAAGCATAAAGCCTCAAGTACATTAATACATCTCGCCAGTTGTGATGCCGAAATTGGCTGTATCCATTGTTGATAATATGTGCTTCAAAATAAAGCCTCTCTAATGGATCTTGAAATTTTGTATTATGCCCTGATCCAAGGGTTGACATACTGCAGTTGTGATTGCAGGTCAAAAAAATATATTAACATTTGTTAGATTCATCTCTAGGATGAGATGCTGCATTATCCAAGAACAACGAAACTGTTCTTTTCTGTGATCTCATTTTCTTGTCAAATTGTTGCAACCATTCAGTCATGATATCTCGTGCCATTCATGCTTTTCTATTAGATTTCCAATTAGCTGGTAGGTCTTTAATTAAAACATTTTTGAATGCTCGAGAACGAGCCGCTTTACTAATAACTAACAAGATCTAGCTTGTAATAGGGGAATCACCGCGTTAACTACGCATAAGAGTGTGTAAAAATGGAAAACACAGAATTCACTGCAAATCATAATACACACTGAGCATAAAAAGGGGAATACCGAATTTATTATGATTTTTTTTGGGGTATTACATACTTAGAAGGAGTTTTGTGTCCGCTTATGAGAGATTTTTGGTACGGAATGTATAGAAATATAGTGTCCGTGTCCATCCGTTAGAGCGTCCGCTTATTGCCTTTTCAATGTATACAAACCTCTACCAGTTATTCAAATCCAGAGTTACGAACATCATTTAGAGCAGGGGTGTCCAACCTTTTTGTTTCCCTGGGCCACATTGGAAAAGGGCATGGTGTTTTGGGCCACAAGTATGTTACCATAGCTGACGAGCAAAAAAAAACTTAAAATATATAGTTTTCATGTTTAAGTCATTTACAATTTATTAGTTTATAATCCCGCATATTTTTTCCCATTTTTAAGAATATGTTTGGACAACGTGCTCAAATGCAAAAAGTTGTTTGCATTTAATTGAGCCTGCCATAATTTTAGTTTTACCTTGAAAGCGTTTATTGTTTGAAACATCGTACTGATAAGTTGGTTTTTGCCTTGAAGGCGCGTGTTTAAGTCATTTAAATGAGCAGTCAAATCTACCAAAAATGCTAAATCTGTAAGCCACTCGGCATCGTCAAGTTCTGGCACAGATTTAGATTTCGATGTCATAAAAGATTTGATTTCATTAAGTACGTCATAAAATCTTTTTAGCATTTGTCCTCGACTGAGCTACTTTACTTCTGTAAAGTATGCGATATCGCCATACTCAGCATCAACATTTTTGAGAAATTCCTTGAATCGGCGATGATTCAATCCCCGGGCTCATAAAATTTACAGTCTTGACGACGATTTGCATAACATGACCCATATTTAAAGCTTTTCCGCATAAATTTTCTTGGTGTATTATACAATGGTACTTCATCAAACGAGAGTCTTCGACAGCAATGCCGTCTTCTATTAATTTTACAAGCCCCTCTTTTTTACCGATCATAGCTGGGGCGCCATCCGTAACTACCCCAGATATATTCGAAAGAGACAAAGAAAACCGCGTTAATGTTTTTTTCATTGCCTCATATAAATCTATGGATTTTGTCGTGTCTTTTAATGTCATTAAAGAAGCCATTTCTTCAGTTACACTATATTCGTCATAAATACCTCTAATAAAAATGGCAAATTGAGCTGTATCAGTAGCATCAGTACTTTCATCCGTGGCCAAAGAATAAAATTTAATACCACAGGCTCTACTTTTCAAATCCATTTCTATATATTTCCCAATATCGTCAATTCTCCTGGCAATAGTTTGATGAGACAAACTGATTTTAGAAATATCACCTTTCTTGTCTGGACAAATTATATCTGCCACGCTTTCCATGCATTCCTTAATAAATTCGCCATCAGAAAATGATTTTTTGGCGATTAAATTTGCGACTACATAACTAGCCTTCACAAATGATTCTGTTTGAGTTGCAACGTTGCTAAAAAACTTTTGTTGAGATGTAAGAGCTTTAGCTTCAGTAACTTTAAATATTTTCGGGCCGCATTGATACTTGCCTTGGGCCGCGGGTTGGACAACCCTGATTTAGAGTATCGATTATATAAAATAGCAAATTCTTTGTGTTATGACTTAGTGACTCAAGTAACAATTTAAACTGATATACATACTTGCTCATTACTTAAAAGTATTCTTTATTACTTTAATAACATATTGTACGGAATTTAATGTAAACCGATTCTTTTATGACTTGTCCTATATCTTATATTGTTAAAACATGAATAAGGGCACTTTATAATTGAAAATGTTGCAGTGTCAATATTGAAGAGCAGCACAAAAGCCATTAATATTTCAAGTAGCTTTAAATTATTCATCAGATTAAAAAAATACATTACATATACTTCTTCAGTTTTATTATAATAATTGTAAGATGTCAGGAAATAATTTGTTTTCTATAGGCATAGTTGAAATGAGTCGGTTTTTGCGATCACCGACAGATCAGAATTATGTATTTTGATGGTGTAATATCATCACAGCTTTAATGCAAAGGCCTTCAAAACAATACTAAGTTTATTCTTACAGTCAATAAACAACAACAATTCTAGAATTAGCAAAATACAAACAAATTTTGTAAGCATCACTACTATATGTATTTGGAAATTATGGGCTTAATTAGAATACAAATGTACAAATCTACGACTTTGTATTAATGTCCTTCAAATGAATTGCGTATGAATTTTTAAGCCAAGCTCTACAATGAAATCCTTGTTTACGTAAATATAAGAAGATTTTAACTAATGACGACCAAGAATGTAATAATACTAATAATAGGTATCAGGATTGCCTATTCAATACTACTATTTATGTCAAGGGCGAACTGATTGTAATATAATGTGTTTTTTGTTTTTCCCCTTTTCTAATGATTAATTCTGTTTCTGCATTTTTTTTTATTAAAGTATCTCATGTTGATCTTCCACCTTCCTCATTCCTTTACATAGATACGCCAAAAATAATGAATCGGCAAAATATTTGCCCCTTACGGGACATATATTTTATTAAATATGAAAGTCTACCGTCTAAAAGATATTTTCATTTATAAATTCATTTGCTGCACCTTACATGTTTAAATTTAATTTCTGATAATACTCCTTATATCCTCATAAAAACAATAAAATCAATAAACTTTAATTAAACACATACAATTATTTCGTTGTTATTAATTAATAGGTTAACTAACACTTTCTCTAAGATATAAATGGAATCACAATGTCGTATACTCCATACAATAACTCTCTCGATATATATAAAAAAAAACTTCCTTAATAAAACTTTATCTGAAATGTTAAAAAAATCACGTGGGGACTACTTTCGATTTATTACGCTATTTTCCATTCACATTATACTATGTGATACGTAATTGCGGTTCAAACTGCGAATACATAGGAACACTGAATTTACTGGAAAAACTACAAAAGTTGACGGTCACCAGCCCTTGCAAAGCAACCCAGCAAACTATGTATATTAAAAAATGTACCTGCACTGGGTACATATACAGTTTTCTTTATTTTATACACAGGATGATTACCCGCTTCTTCGGCTGGTCTTTTGTACTTGAAATAAGAAAAAAATCAATGGAAAATTCATGGTTGCTTGGAACGCATATTCTAAAAGCACTTTAAGCTTTGATGCACGTCCGATTTCACCGGAAATTCACGAATTTTTTTTTAATTAAACACCCATTTTTAGGTTTTCGACTTCTGTTTTAAATTCCCTCCCATACTAGTACATACTAAGTTGTAAAATCTAGAAATTATATTCACTTCCATCAAAACCAGACAAAACAAAATGTCCTTCCATACAATTAGTAATTCTTCCAAATCAAAGGCAATTTTTTTAGTGAAAAACGAGAACATGTTTTGGACTTAAAAAAACATTTCTTTCTCTTTGGGTTGGGCACAATAATCATCTCTGACTAAAATTTTTATTTCTATTTGGGTTCTATGAACTACACTTCATGAAACTTGGTAATAAAATGTAATTTCTTGTAATACTTTTTTTCTTTTTTTGAAGAAGAAGATGACAAATATGATAAGGAACTCTTTCATTCAAAATATTTACCCTTTTTACTTTTTTCAAAATCAAGTAAAAAAATTTTGAGTTAATATTTTTTTTTTTGTAAATTTCGACCGAAATACGTGTTCCGAGAAAAAACATTTGCATTGTTTTTAAACGTAAAAGCACTAATTTTCGTGGTGCGTTTAGCCAAGTTGCACTCGACAATACCTCAAGAAACTTTGTTTTTTCAAAAAACTTCCCGGAATTTTCACATGCATTTCTTTAAATGGAACACTCGGTATTTGATTGTGGCATTTTGTTCCTTTTCAAAGCCTACTTGCCGGAATTTTCACATACTAACAGCTTATTTTTTTAATGGAACACCCGGTATTTGATTGTGGCATTTTGTTCCTTTTTTAATTCTCTTTCATTTTTAATAACAGTGCCATTGTAATTTCTGAGATAATTACTTTAGGAGCACTGGGCGGTCAAATAATTTTTTTATTTCTATTTAGGTTCTACGAACTACACTTCTGAAACTTGGTTATAAAATGTAATTTCTTACAATACTATTTTTTTTTTTAAGAAGAAGATGACAAATATTATTTATAAGGAACTCTTTCCTTCAAAATATTTACCTTCACCAATAATCATGTTGTTTCATTATTTGCGTATATCTACAGTCGAAAGCAAAAAAAAGTAGACAAAAATACAGGTTTCTGTTATAGACTTTCTCAAAATGATTAGTGTGATAGCGACTTCAAAGTTACTTGTCAAAATTTGGTTATCTATCAAAATTGACAAACTTACAGTTGATATTAAACTATTATCAAGATGCCTTCCATAAATGAAGATAATAAAGTCGGTGTTATTGCAGATTTGTGTAACGGTTTCAAAATACGTGAAATTGTGGAAAGGAAATAATATGTTATGGGAAATAGACGGAAACTTAAATTCAGAGACTTATATCAACATTCTAAGTATGTAATGTGATGTTGCCTTCAGTGGAGCTATTTTTTCCAAATCGCAATTTTATAATTCAACAGGATAACTGCCCCATCCATCGGACAGAGTGAAATCATGGTTCAGAGAAAATAACATCAACGTGTTGGATTTTCCGCCAAGAAGTCCTGATTTAAATATTATCGAAAATGTGTTTGATGATCAAAGAAATTAAATCGAAGACCTTAAAATAGACAAGAACTGGTAGAAATAGTTCACACAGCATAGAAGAATGTAAATCAAAATATTTGTACCAACCTTTATAACTCTATTCCAAATAGATTGCAAGAAGTTTTAAACAAAAACTGGTCTATATAACCAGATATTAAAGCATATATTTCTTCATGATGTTTTTTAATTATTAGTTTGATTTGTATTAATCAGATAGAAGACGTTTTGATAATTATTTGATTTGCCATAGAATAATGACTTGACACTAATGACAAGTAAATAAAGCCAGGTTTACAAAGTATGAGATTTCTTGTCTACTTTTTTTTGCTTTCGACTGTAGCTCTAATATACATGGGCGAGATAGGGGAAATGGATACGGTTTCACTCAGACTAGACCGACTCGTGTTTTGTCGGCTCTCGGGGAAAGCGAGAGCCAACAAAACACGAGTCGGTCTAGTCTGAGTGAAATCATATCCACTTCACCTATCCTAAGTAAATGATCAGGTGGTCTTTTTTCTAGATAAACAAGTCTGTAGTAGCTTGGACTTTTTCTGTCTTCTCTTGCAATACGCAATATTAGTAAATACCAAATTAATATACATACATTTAACTTATTGTCAAAGATATACCGTCATATGTATATATAATTTCCTGCTTATATGCATGCATTTCTTAGTCACAAAGGAGCAACCATTTGTTCACCATTATTCTGTTTTTCAGTATCTATTACCGAAAATAATACGTTATAATGGGGAATTTATTTTGGCATTTTGCTCGACCTAGCACTGCGCTTCGGTGATTCTCGCAAATGTAAATAACTTATGGTGCCAATATATATAAACGTGAGTAATTATGAGATTATGTTTCACATTCTTGTATCCGTGATTTATCCATGGGATAGAAAAACATTCTTTGTAGTAGTTTTCCATTGTTTACAATGTCCTGTTTTTTGTGTCATTATAAATGAACTCTGTCGGTCCCAATTTTGTTTTTAATTTATGCTAAATTCTATTCTATTCAGAAAATCTTTTTCGGATATTGTGAAGCGAAACTCATGTAAAAAATTATGGAATATATTTTAAGTATTAAATCATTCACTTTCTTTCATAATATAATAATAATTTATTACTAAACCCATCGACCATAATCCAACTAGATATAGTGCAATTCTATTATATGATGCTGAATGAAAAATGAAAGAAGATAAAGTGTATTGTGCAGAGAAAGTAAATCAAAACATTTTTTGCATGCCAAAAGATGCTCATTAAAGTTGTTGTATATATATATTTACACAGCCTTGGAAATGTAATTTGTTCCAGCTTACCTGATTTCAGAGTAATGACTTTCTCAACAAAAATTTTTATAATCAACTGCTATGGGGAACCCGGTTCACCGGTATTGGCCAATTGTGTAATGAACTACATTTAATGCTCTGTTGCCATTTATCGCTCCACTTTTTTATTGCTATGGTGACGATGTAATCATGGCAGTTCCTTCGAACGAGATCGATAATATATTGGGATATTTTAACAGTATAGGTGAGAATATACAGTTTACATTAGAAGTGGATAAGAATAATAAAATAAATTACTTGAACAGCACATTAATTAGAGATAATGAAGGTAGTCTGTTGACAGACTGGTATATGAAAGATATAAGCTCGGGTAGGATTTTAAATTATAATTCATTTCACAGTTTCTACTATTAACGTAATACTATTTTAGAATTAAAAAATTGGGTAATTAGGGTTGAGTCATGAAAGCTACCATAGGAAGAATTATGATGATAACTGACATTCTTTTAAAAAATGGTTGTCCCAGTAGTTTCATTAGTAATGCCTTTTACGACAACAGTGATATGGTATCAAAAGATTTGGTTGTGTGTGGAAAAGATAATGTTGATGGCAGTATCCAGGACTTAAAAAATGTAAAGAAGACGTATTTCGTTTTGCCTTACATAGGTGGATTAACGCCAGGTTTAATAAAAAATACATAAAAATAATGAATGACACCCAGCTAGTAACTTGTAAATTCAAAACTATAACAAATTTATTCACGAAATGGAAAGGTCCAGTTCTCTTAGGGTACAGATCTAATGTTGTTTACAGTCTGAATTGTATATACACACCCCCCACACTCGTGGGGATGCGTATATTGGTCAAGCGAAACAATACCTGCCAAGAAGATTACAGAATCATAAAACAAGACTGCTGAGAAATAAAGGCAAACGAGAACAAATAGCTTTGTTTAGACATCACTTTAATTTTAGCCAAGACTTCGACTTTGAAAACCCACAGATTTTACAAATGGATGATAATCTGACGAAGAGATTATTTCTAGAAAAAACTATATTTATAAGGCCGAGGATTCCATCAGCATTGAAGGTGATTCTGCACTGCAGATATTAAACAACTCACCTTGAGTTTGTTAATTTCACAAAGCAGGAAAGAAAGGGTAATGAGTAATATTTGTTCTCTTTTGATTGCTTTGTTTAGATACTGTGTTTGTGTCATTGATATTTAATTCGTGTTGACTTGGTATTTTGCATCAATTGGCTGCCTCTGTGTGTTTGACAGTGTGTTTTAAAAGCGGCTTTTAAGATGGTTTTAAGTACTTTTTTTTTCTAAACATTAATACTGAACAGAGTTATGTAGAATTATAACAAACATGTATTTAATAATAGAATTGTTACAGAGGTAAGAAATATATATAAAATGTCCTATGTGCTGGTTGACTGTCTTCCGTGTATTTTTTTTAAATCGTTTAGCTATGAAGAAGTTTATTCCTAAAATAAACGAAACGTCACAAATTGAACAGCTGCTTTTTATATTTATCCAATTACTCAAGAATAATATTGCAGATATATACAGGGTTTTTCTTAATAACATGCTAATATTTAAGGGAGTTATTCTTGAGTCCATTTTATGAAAAAAACTTCTTATGATCATATGTCCTAAATGTCTTAACTTTTAATCTATAGGGTGCTAAAATTTAAAAAAACAAATTCAATTATGTGCATCTCGCTTGACCACTTATGAGAAGAAACTCTTTATGTAATTTTGAACAACAATTTATTTAAGAGAATAACGTAATCTACATACATTTTGAAATGGTAACAGCAAATTATCCTGAATGCACAAAGAAATAAATTACATAACATGTTGGAAATGTGCACATGAATGAAAGCAAGAGACCACATTTGCTCAGAAACGAATGGGGATTTAAAAAAAAAGTACTTTAAGAAAAAGCAATGGCGTAACATATGTTTCTTCAAAAAATTAAAAAAAAAAAAAGGTACAGACACCACAGGTAAAAATTATAAAATTGATTGTACATCAGAAAATGCATCTTGATGCATAAAAGGCGTGTACAAAATTTCACAAAAATATCTAGGGCAGGGATACCCAACCCGTAAGTTGCGAGCCACGCGTGGCTGGGGGCAATTTTTGATATGGCTCATTTTATCAACTCTGGTATGAAATGTCTAAAAAATTATTTGCTCTATAAAATAAGATACCGCTGTTAATGCCTAATAAAAAGTGTCAACGCATTTAAATCAAAATTAAATTTGTTGATGGCCCAAATAAAGGGGGTGTAACTTTGGTCGTTTTACAAATTTGGAGTTCTACGTTAAGAAACTTAAGAAAATTGAAACAAATAAATATTTTGAATCTCTCACTGAGCTCAAAAATGATTTTCAAATTAGGTTTTCTAATTTTCGTAAAATTGAGCCATTTGCCATTTGTTAATACGAATATTTCTGAAATATCACAACAAATTAACAAATATGATAAATAAGAAAGCTACTAATTTAGAGAGGGAAATAATAGATTTTCGATCTGATCTATAACTGAAAATAAGAATATCACAAACAGATTTTTGGATACTCCTAGGTGACAAAAAATATCCACTATTAAAAGAAACTTTTCAAAGGCTACACTCCTACTTACCTGTGCGAAAGTGTTTTTTCAACAATGAACTAGTTAAAATCAAAGTTGAGATCCAGGATAACTAATGAACATTTGAATGACAGCATGAACTTAGCTATAACATCGTATGTATCAGACTACAAAAAACTGGCAGAAAAATGCAGTCAGGTTTCATTTTAATGTTTTTCTTATATTTAATTATTAATTGAATTCTTACAATTTTTTGTGCATTACCTTTTTACCTATACGTTTAAATTGAAATATTAAAAGCAATTTATATATAATTATTATTATTATTATGTGGCTCGCCAAAAAATGTTAAATACTTAATTGGCTCATGCCAGATTAAAGGTTGGGCCACCACTGATCTAGGGTAATACCAAAGTTTTAAAAAAAGTTTTTTATTTAAACATTAGCAACCTACAGTTCAAAAGTTTAGACATTTAGGACATATGTTCATAAGAAGTTTTTTCCACAAAATGGACTCAAGAATAACCCCCTTAAATATTAGCATGTTATTAAGAAACATATGATATATACATATACGAGGTCTGACAATTAAGTATCCGGAATAGTTTTTTTGCGGCCCACGTGGCAACACTGCGATCCGCCACATGGTCAGGCGTGGTAGAGGGGACCTTGAACTAAATGCCACCCAACGTTCAACTCGTTTCACGCAACAGTCTGCGTGTCATGCCGGAGGAGTGAACGTGTGTTTCGCAATTCTGTTCATGATATCTACGCCAGAATATTTTGAGCAAAGGGTAACGCTGACATTTTTTGTTAAGTGGAGAAAATCGAGAATTAAAATGTTAACAGCGCTGAAAGGTGTGTATGGCGACAATTTAATGCCAAAATCGTCATTCTATGAGTGGTACAAGAACTTTGAGGATCGGCTAGAGGAGTGCAATGACGCTCCGCGCTCTGGTCGACCAGCTGAAGTTCGCACCGCCACCTCTCTGCAAAAAGTCGAGCACGTGTTGAAGGATGATTGTCGATACTCGATGTTGAGGTCCTGAAAACATTGCGGCGCGAGATTGCACGAAAAATACCTGAGTTGTGGGCCAACAAGAATTGGTTGCTGCATCAAGACAATGCACCATCTTTACTCGCGATTTTTTTGCATCCACTGAGACTCTTGTGCTGGAACACCCACCCTACAGCCCAGATTTAACCCCATGTGATTTTTTCCTCTTCCCTAAAACGAAGGAGATGCTCAAGGGGACTCATTTTGCTACGGAAATGGTCCTGAAACTGGCATGTACAGGGGTCATGGACGCTCTTGATGAACAAGCTTTCCAAAATTGTTTCCAGTCGTGGAAATCACGAATGGAAAAGTGTGTGCGGGCCCGAGGGGAGTATATTGAAGGATGTAATATCTAATTTGTGACCAATTTGAAATAAAAGCTCTTAAAACCAATTTTCCGGATACTTAATTGTCAGACCCTCGTGTATTATATCGTTCTGCGGACGGAAAAACTAGTCCCTGACTTAAAAAAAAGTAACCATAACGGAATAAAATGCGGTCGGGAAACACAAAATGTTTCAAACGTCCTTTAAAAACACCCACATCGAGCCGAACTCGGTCAAAGTTATAACTATGTTACAAATACTGAACGCAAAGAATTGCAATAAACATGAAATTTGTAGATCGTATCGGTCCGTATCAATGGCATGCCATTACTACTGGCTTATTCGTTCATTATACTATTAAATTGTAACGAAGAAAATGAATAAATGGATTTTATTTAAATTAGACGTAGAAAGGAAATTGTTCAACTTTACATAGTAGCCAGTATGTGTATATCATACATTGATTAAAATGAATAAATTGCATTATAGAGTTTCGTTTGACCTCCAAACTAAATGATATAATATACTATATTGTTTTTGCATTATCGTTTGGCTCGTTAACCTTAAAATTAATTACCAATAAACTTAGGTCACAGAAATTTGCCTTGATGGGGATCGGCAGATATTATGTTGTGCATTTTTTTTGTAAATACTTAATGTTTAGTATCACAGTAGTAACACAGAAATCATGGATATAACGTGCTTTTTTGTTTAATATATTTGAAGGTAATACACTTAAAAAAATAATGGATGCATTTATGTTTAATTTTAAAATTGAATAGGACAAATATACAAATACTATAAGTGAAAAGTCAAAATTGTCCTTGATATTTTCTTGGACCAAAAGTAGTGTTAATAATTCTGCACATAGTTATACACATGTTTTGCCACCACTTTTGCAAAATATCAGCCAACAGTATCACATATTCACACTTTCACATCTACAGTTTCAGTTTATGTGTATGTAATCATCCCATACAGTATTTTTATGTATACCTAGCGAAGTTTGAATTTGGCTACACAGATTTACATAATTTAACGCCAGAGGCTGTTGCTTGGATCTTAACAACTAAAGACCTTTAGTATTGTGACGCTGTGATGGAGGTTTTTTATTCTGCAGGTTTTTTCCTACATCCTAGACCAAATCGTACAGTTATGGCCCTTTTAAATATATTTCTACTTTTGATATATAATTTATATATGTTTCTTTTTTTGTACATGTCATGTAGCAATACACGGAAAACTGAAATACATAATAATAAATGAAACTGCCTTGGCAAATATATTAATAGGTATAATAAAAATATTGTAATAACAAGCCATTCATTTATTATTGCAGGCATTGCCGTTGTGACATTTGGAATTGTACAGGACCTCTTTAGACCGACAGTTACACTTTTTAATATATACTATATCACTTGCAATGACACATGAGAAAACCTTATTCTGAGCCCGATAAAAGAGCTGACTTGTTTCAAATTTAATGAAGAACTGGGAATATCCGATTTAAAATTAGAATTCGCAAAAGTATACTCATTTCGACTATAAAAAGTTTTCAGCGTCCCTTCTTTTGCTATCAATTCATACAAACCAGATTCAATAACGTTTAGAACCACAGCCATGACATTTCTAGGAGCAAGTCGTCCTCTGACAATGTCCGGAACTTTGACCATAACGTTTTGACCCAGCGCGACCGGAGGTAGTTTTTGACGGTTTTACGTTGTTCTGTAATTGCATCAGTTCTGTCACAACGGCTACATGTGATATCGTATTCAATTGCACACATTGAGTGTACCCTTAGTCTACCCCAATTCTTTGCTTACTACCAAACATGGCTTTATAAGGGTTGTTTAATACCTTCATGTAATGAGCGATTCTTTTTGCTATGATTGAATCTTAAACCCTCTGACCATTCTTTGGTTTTATTATCCAATATCAATGGAACTAAAATGTCTTTTACATCTTAATTATACTGCTGTACCGATTCTTGCCTCTGGGAATGTCGGGGTTTCCCATGTATAAGTTTCAAATCTGGCTACATATCGGTTAAATTTTCAATTGTTTTATTAGCGAATTATCTTCCGTTATTGCTTTGGAGAATAAACGGAACTCCCAAAATACAAAAAATTTCTATTAAATTATATGCGACCTCTTCAGTAGTTTTGGTTTTAACTGGTTTGTGTAACGTAATTTTGGTCAAATGGTCTTGATAATTCAAAATAAAACGATAGTCTCTATCCGGTCCAGTCTGCATATCGATCAAATCAACTCGACATCGTAAGCTCATATGATTTAACAGAACAGGCACAACAACTAATCCTTTCTTCTTTATTTTCTTTTTTTCTTGACATTGTTCACAGAGCAACAAATAGATCTGAATAGCGGCTCTAGTAACGGTACAATATATCTTCTTAATTTCAGTCTCCATAACAAAGAAATACTTATATCCTAAAAAGAAGGCCCACATCTTACTCTCTCATGTCCAGTTGCAATATGGGCAATTTCAATGATGTCAAACATATCCTCAGTTTTACAGTAATATTTAAAATGTTCGGTCGGTGTTGCATCGATTTTTCTAATTAACTTTCTTTTCCCGCAGTTGTTGCTGTGTTACCTCTTCAGTGTTCGATATTGTTTGGTCGACAGCGGCATGTTGCTGTCCTTCAAATGTTTTGTTTCTTTCACCTCCTTCAGAATTTCGTTAAATAATCACTCCGATCGTCGTTGCTTTTATCAATAATGCTTTCAATTTGTTTGTTAAACGCAAACTGCATATTTATGTTTTTGTTATGCAGCTCTCACCACAAAATTCCAGTGGCTTTAACCAAAATAAAAACGCACTACTTAACTTAAGGGTGTTGTATAGCAAACTAAAAATTTCGACGTCTTCGCTGCGGGTATAGGGGGGTTCTACTCAGGGGTGGAGCTTGCCAATACCCCACTACCACGTACTGTTTTGCTAAATGCTATAGTAAAAATCTAAATTGTATAGTTCCCAGTTTATAAGTACCGCCCTTATGGAGCGATGCATTCGAAATGACATACGTCTGATGCGTTAAGTGCTAATTGTCTCTTTTCAGGCTACACATACTCTACGTAACGTAGGTGCTAGTAATATTTTGTATGATTTATTTAGTCTGGTGTCTAGGCGCCACAGGAATGTAGATTGTAAGTTTTTTTAGTCTGACATGTGTTCAATAAGTTAATATGTATGTATGATGGAATTCTGATTAAAAGAAATATTACTTAGTGCCTATGAATACTATATAATAATAATAATATTTTGTTGAAAGGCACTAATGTCATCGTCTTGATTATCTTTTCCATTGGCCGTATTGAAAATCACAGGATAATTATTTATATCTATAGATACTATTATAATACAAGGTGGCCGGCAAGGTATCCGAGAAACCTCGTACATGAATTCAATGACTAAAGGGGCCCACAAACTGCGGTTTTGTTCGACAGACTTGTTCGTCGAACTAACGATTTATCAAATAAAATAGTCTGGCATATTTTTTTCCTAAAAAGATGCAGAATGACTGTACTTATAATATCATGTATTGAATGAAATTTCATTGTTTTATTATTATATATAAATTATTTAAAGTTTAATGTTTATTCATTATTATTATGTAACTAGATCTGTAAAATAATAAGTCCTATTTATGTCTGTTCTTTATTTACCATAACACGAAGAGTAATGTAGTTAATTTTTTAAAATAAAAGATATCCTTTCGGAGCAATTTCTGGTTTACTTCAAATCTTTTTATAACTGTCCGAACACTGAATCGTTTGAGAGTAATTTTTTGCTAGGTCGTAAATTACTCTTTTGAACGTCTACCAGTCTGGTACAATATCTGACGATCTGTACAGAGGAAGTAGGCACCATCTATATCCATCTCATTTTCTATATTAGTTTTACATTATTTTTAACTCACTTATAAATGTAAGTATTATTTTATCTTGATAAATGTAAAATAGTGGAAGAACTAAAAAAGCTAGTATTATTTATGAATCATATGTAATGTTTTTGTTTAAGTTTGTATTTATGTAAAAGTTATAAAAGCCTGCCAGAGAATGTGTACAATTTTATGAAATGTAATACAAAATAATATAAGTAAATTTTACAAAAAGAAAATATACATTAATTTTATAAAGTTAAACCAAGGTTACTAGATAATGTTTTCAATTTTATGAAATGTAAAATAATATAAAAAAATGTTTAATCAAATACCTACTCAAAACCGTAACAACGATTTCTGTATTCCGAATATCACTCGTAAAGTGAATCCCCACCTAAACAAAGTAACTCCGTCCTGTCTTGGATTGCAAGGATATATCAAATATTTGACTGCAGGTGGCGTATTAAAGCAGTGCCAAAAATGCATTTCGTTCTTATCAAATTACACATTTATCTTAATAAATACGAAAAAATGTTGCTAGAAATTAATGTTCACAATAATATGTTATACGTCGGTACGCATTTTATTTTTCGATTATCTATTTATATTTAATTTTTTATAACAATTAATAAAAAATTGAAAAAACAAAATGCCTAGGGACGTGTAGATAAACATTATAAGAATATTTCATCTAAATCATTTTTGCATAAAGTTTAAAGATAGCCTGTAATCTGTAAATATTTGAAAATGTACCTATACAACACCCTTAAGCAGGGTGCTAAGCGAACTGGCGTGTCTGAATGGTTCTGAACAGTGATGCCAGACAATGTTTGATACTCTCAAGCGGCCACACCGCGGTGTGGTCGTTTTTGCATTGCACACAACGCGTTGTGGGCGTTAACAACGACCACAACATGAAGAGTTTCCTCTTTTCGGTGTTTGGTCATCTTACAACGACTGATCGAAACAAACAACCACAACGCGTTCTGGTTGTTTTTTTCGTATGGCACGCGTGCCACAAACCTTTTTCTGGCACGTTATCAAAATGCAAATATTAAAAAATTTAGGGCGCCATCTATCCATAGGATACTAAATTTTAATAAACAGCGAAACGAAAATTTGCGAACAGTAGTGATGTCATTGTGACTTGGTGGGTACTTTATATTCAAAGGGGGGAAGAAATGCTCGCATATAACGCATTTCTGAATTCATTTTTGAATCATCACATATAAAGTGAATTTCACTGGTGAAATACCTAAACATCCCGGAAAATAACTTAGGTATTTTAATTATTTAAGGCAGACATTAATCTAGAATGCTGTTATAACCGTCATATAACGCAGTAAGAAATTCATATTGGATGTTTGTATTACTAACATTGTATGCAAAACATAAATAGACAAAAGATTGCTACGACCACACATATTCAAGATATTACCAGAATATACATACCTACATAAGTGCACCTAAATAGCTTAATGAATTGCAAAAGATATTATACACGTTAATGTTTCATGTACTCGTAGTTGCGTTCTAAATATTGTTTGGCAATGAGACAAATAACCTTAGCTCTTTTCTCTGTTCTCTCTGTTTTTTTTCTTTTTATTTTTTCCTTCTATCACATAGGTGTTTTCCTCAAAAGATATAACAGTATAATATTTAACTGAGGAACATTCATAATAATTAAATAATAAACATGTTCTTCCAAAAAGGAAATAGTATTCCTTTTTTTAAAGTTTTTAATCATAGAAATTAATTAATATATTTTAATATTTATTCATTTACATTGATGTATCATCGCCAAAACAGACCGTTTTACGTTTATTTATATTCAGAATTGTCACATCAACATATTAGAAATACTTTAAATAATTTAACCATCGTCGTATTACACAGGGTTGCGATCGGATTTTTTTTTATTTCCCTAGATTTCTAGTCAAAATGTCCCTAGATTTCCCCGAAGTGTATAATATTGTTTTTTTGTTTCTACAAACACTATTAAAAACTCAATTTTTAACACATCATACTTCAATTAAAAATGAAATATCTTAACAAGTGTTAAAAGTAATTAACTTTTAACACTAGCGTTAAAAGTAAAGTGACAAGTCGTTTATCACAATGACGTTTTGATAAAGATATGACAGAGAACTCGAAATATTATTCAAACGATGTTGATTCAAGTGAATAGTGCCTACCTAATCGATGAAAGTTATCAGTTATATGAAACAAATACATCTTATTTGCTAAAAATGGAAAATACACGTAGGTATTTTGCTGAAGGATTATGAAACCGATAACGTGTATGAATTTGAAGTATCGTTGATTGAAAATAGTAGTACTTGTCTTATTTGAAGTGGATCATTGTCGTCGCCTTCCACAAATACAAAATTTTAGATAGGTATAATTATGTTTTTTAAATACCAGAATAATGTCTTCTACATCCAAGCTAGTAGCAATGGCTCTAACAGCACACTTAAGTGGCTTTATAACATTTAAACCAGAGAGGAAATATTTGTATAACTTATAAAAAAAAAACAATAAAGCTGTAATTTTGAAGTATATGGTGATATAGGGAAATACCCGTGTTATTTAACAATGTTCCACGCAAGCAAACTCATATCTTTGCTGAGAAAAGAATACATAAAAACACACCTAAGTAAAGGTAAAATTTTATTTTGAAACAGCATACAAAATACAAAAACAAGTACATGAGAAAAGTTCATCAAAGTAGGTAATATAATGTGTTAGGTAAATTAAAAAATAATTTCTCTTTGAAGTTACCTAATACTAATTAAGTACATATTTTATTTACATCGAATAGTTTGTATTAGATTAATTATTATCGTTTTTTTGTATTATAGATGTTTCCATCAAACCGCTTCAACATGTCGGAGTGTATCTCAAAGTTGTGGCAATTGCTTGCTTTCATTAAATTTTTGGAATGTAGGATACCACTTAAAGTGGTTGTTGACAGTTTGTTTCTAATTTTTGTTTTGTTTAAATTGATTTGCGAAAAAATGCGTTCTACTGTTGCACTAGAATGGGGCAAACTCAACAAATTAAAAACAAAATTACATAAATTGGAACACATTGGAGAATTGTCACCAAATTTTAGAAGAGACACTTTGACCCAAAATACTACAATGTTTAAGTCCTTAAATTCTGAAAGATCGACATTTCTGAGGATTCGCCATTCTCTGTCGACTTCATTTAATTGATTGTGCGTTATAAGAGAGGGAAAATTAAGGGCTAAAGGTCCTATAGATAAGTGATTCCCAGAAATAACTTGCAATGGTGAAATAACAGATAACTCTTTCAGAATCATTGTTGTTTTATTTTTGTTGTCAAATCTTTTATATATTTGTGCGCAACCTTCGATGAAAAAATATAAACATCTTCTCCTGAAATCTAGTAGCTCCTGTTCGTTTAACCCATGCGATTTATTACTAATAGTTCCCATGACAAATGCACCTAAATAAATTTTCTCAATTTCAACAAAATAATAGGGATTTCTATATTCTACATTTTCTAATTGTGTTGTATCTAAATATTCTTTTTTGATATAGCAGTCTAAAATGGTTCTTAGAACAGATGTTACTTTATTGTATAACGTGTGAATTTTGATATCTTCAGACTGCATTTCAAGGTTTAAATTATTGAAAAAAGGTAACACGAAATCCAAAAAATGTAAATATAATTTAACACAAGGATTTCGAAGTCTATTCAAAATATTTTCACCCTGCAAATTTTTTTCTACTAAATGAGCATTGGTAAAGTATAAAACTAAAGCATTGTATTGTTCCAAAAATCGTTTTGTGACAGACAACAACGAAAGCCACCTCGTTTGCGACAGATACAGAATTTTATGAGGTTTGATGTTCAAAAATTCCTGAAATTCTGAAAATTCTGATTGCCTTTTGAAACTAAACTGCAAAAATGTATGTACTTCCCTGATAAGATCTTCAATCATCTGGGGTAACTTTTCGCAAGCATAATTTGCACATAGGTTAAATGAATGACATACACATTTCATAATAAATAAATCAGGAATATCATTTATTAATTTTGTTGATAGAGAATTATGAATCCCCATCATGGCACTTGCTCCATCAGAAGCAAAACCTATTAAATTAGTTTTGTAATGTTATGTTGTAAAAAGTATTCAATAATTGTATTATAAAGGGCATCAGCAGTACCGCTTGGCATTTGCAATAAACCCAAGAATATATCATTTACTTTATATCCATCAAATACTCTAGCTACTAAAGCTAAATGCTTTATGGTTCCTTTATCGGTCGACTCATCTGCAATTAAAGAAAACTTTTTACAGTTTAATAATTCTATTGTTTTTTGAAAACTGTAGGATCCTATAACATTATTTACAATAGATGTGGCTTTCTTTCGACTACACGTAATTTTTTGTGCTATTTCAGAATCTGTGAATGATACTCTAATGACTTCTGATAAATGATCCAAAGTATTGAAAGCAATATTATGTTCTACAGCAAATGCAGCTATTCTGATTTCAGCATTTTTAATTTTCTTTTCTAAAACTATTTTTTGTGTAAACGAAGACATATCCGTTAAGGATTGTTGGGTATGAACTGACTTAACTAATTTATTATGCAATTTTCCTTGAGAATGTTTGATGATCTCAGATTTACCGCAAACAATGTCTTTATTGCAAACTTTACAATTGGCGAAGTTGGTTCCCTTTTTGCTTCTTTGCAGCCAACCTTTAAATTGGAGATCTTCCTCCCATTGGATATTATATTTTTGAGCGTACCTTTTGTTGTCTCTCTTTTTCCTCTTTTTAGAAACTTGACCTTCTGCTGATGAAGATGGTGAATCTGAATGGTCCTTGGACGTTGAAGGTCGTGGAGATGACATTTTGAAATTTTCTATTGTAAAGAGAAATAGAAGGGCAATGGTAAAATTTAAATCGTTTAAGACAGAGTTTGAGTTCAGCAGATTCGTGCTTTTAGTTTTTGTCTGTTTTTGAATAACAAATACATCACGAAATTCGAATTAAGGCCGTGGTTTAATTTAGCAGTTTCCTACTTTCAGTTTTCTGCTTTTTTTTATTTAATAGTTAACGACTTTGAAATAAAAATAATAAATCACGACAGTCACATTAAGTTTTGCTATAGTATAATATTTATGAATTCCATCTCGAATTTATATCTTTTTAGAATAATATAATGCAATAACTCAAATACCCACTGTCGGTAAATGACATGGTACGAGATATTATTTTAAAAATATATAAATTGAAGTTGATATTCTTCAGTATTAAACTATTACAAAACTTAATTCGATTCTCGCAATCTATTTTTTTATTCAAAAACATTAAATCAAAAAGAAAACTGAAAGTAGGCATCTCCTAAATTAAAACTCGGCCTTAAGTTTTGCAACCGCATGCATGTTTTTAAAATAATGCTGTTATGTTCATGCAGACGGTAGAAAAAAAATTAAGTCATCACGGTCACAAAAATATTTAATAATATGAGTAAGCTTGTGTGTATCACTGATCAATAAAAATAAAGTTTAGTGCATTTCGAAACTTCCAACAAAGGTGATTACGAATTATATTAACTACTTAGTCAAGAATTACCTGTTTTTTTTTCAAACTGTCTGTATGAACTTGCGAACACTATATTTTCGATGTGCGTTTATAGCCTATTTTTAATATTTTACATCTTCGTTTCAATGACACCCACTACATTGAGAAAAATACAAAATATTTTTTTAGTATTGAAGGATTACAAAATTCATTTCGAATCTCGTTATCTATTTTTCATTCAAAAAAATTCATTAATAAATGAGAAACAACCGAACACTTTAAGTAAGAATCAGATAAACTAAACCTCGTTAATAAAACAAAAGTAATTTTGTATCTACATATACTTACATTAAATAGATATAACTAAGCTGTACAGATAAAACTAAACTTATTAGTGAATTAAAAAATTCATTCACATTTACTTCTCGAAAGCTTGAATTAAAATGTGAAAAATAAAAAACAGCACAAGCTGTTATAGTTATACTTCAGAGCAGGGACTTTTTCCAAGGGATTTACCTTATTTTATTATATTGTAGTAATTTGATCGATTTGCAAACGTGCTTAAAATTTAAAATCGGTAGAGCACCGGTTCGGAATGTGTATAGATGTTATCGCGTTATTAACCTTTGAATTTCCTACTAGCCATAAGATGGCGGACTACTATTTAAAAAAATATGTAATCAGTGGTTTAAGCACAGATAAGGGAGATTACAGATAGCCGATGTAATGGCTATTATTGGCAACACATTTTAGAGACGACCGCTAGGTTCTAGCGGTCGTCTCCAAAATGTGTTGCCAATAATAGCCATTACACCGGCTATCTGTAATCTCCCTTATCTGTGGTTTAAGTTTAAAACTTTTTAAAATGAATTGTGATACAATATAGGTAGCTTAAATACAGACGGTTGTATTAAATTTTCCCTAGATTTTGACCTATTTATATTAAAATTCCCTTTTTCCCTAAACGAACATAAAATTCCGTAGATCTAGGGAAATTTCCCTAAATATCGCAACCCTGGTATTACATTATTTATGGGAGGTATCTGATTATCATATCATCAATGTCTTATATTGAATATAAATCGGTACCTACCTACTGTTATTTCAAAGATTATTTTTAGTTGCATTTAATTCTCTATTGGTTTCATGATAAATGACACTTTATGCATTGGGGTGACAAGACTGTTAGCACAAATACGTTGGTTATTTCAGTCGGGTAAAAACAACAGTTTCATAAAATCAAAAAAGTAACCGAGTGTAACAATTCTGTTCGGTATTCATAACCTTTATAAGTGTCTATGGTAGTGTTGGTTCTTTTACTATACATAACCTTACAAAGCATCAGTTTCAACACACAAAATTGCTACCACTTTGCTTCTTTTAGATAATTGCGCAGCAGATCCACTTGCTGACTCTTTTATGTCCAATGACAGAAAGCAGAATTAAAACTATGTGTCTTCCAAAATACACCACTGGTCTTATACAATTTTTAGATCTTTAGAAAAGGTATTACTGGCACGTAAAGATGTATGTTGCAGTATTGGGTTTGCAAGCACTCAGTACAAAGGCAATTTGAAATTGCTGGAAAAGACTTGTGTGAGTCTACAGGTACATCAGTCCTTCTGAAGTGATTACATATTCTAATATAAGAACATTAGACAACATATTTAATATCGGCGACATAACTTGCATTCGTGAGATATTGGATGAGCCCAAATTTGGTCGCAGTAGAAGACACTTACCAAGAAAAAAATGATAAAATTATTATTGAAGTAGTTTTTCAAAGAGGCGAAGAACGTAGAGAGGTTAATAACGACGAAATGTCCAGTGATCCGCCGCCAACAACCAAAGATGGATTAATAGCAATGAAAACTTTTACGAGTCGGTTGGAATCTCACGAAAGAAATTATTAATGAGGTATTACATAGTAAATAATAAAAATCACAGACTTGTTTGAATGAAGAATGCACATTTGAAAGGCATGGGTCTATATGCTGCATGACATGGAAAGTGCAACACCAAGAATGGGTGCGAATTTTTTGACCAAACTTGGTAGAAACGTATAACTAGTCAAAAGCAATAATTGATTAAAATTTTGTTGCGATAGATCAAGTGGTCATGACACATCTGACACTTCATTCAGTTTTCGCTGACATTAATGTGTGGTGTATTAATTGTTTGTTTGAAATTAATTTCAACGGTTTTGTCTTATTATACCTTTGTTTAACGTGTTTAAAGAGTTTTATTATGCCTAGAGTGCGGCAACGTGGAAATTATCGCCAATTAAGCGAATTCGACAGAGGTCGAATTGTTGGTTTGCGAGAAGGTGGTTTTTCATACAGGGAAATTGCAAATCGCCTTAACCGGAACCAATCCACCATTATGCGCTGTTATCAATCATGGACTAGGGAAGGTCAGGAAAGACGCCAAAGAGGAACCGGAGGCCGAAGAAGAACTAATGAGATACAGGACCGCCGCCTTCGCTTAATGGCACTAAGAGACAGGTTTTCCAGTACCAGATCAATTGCTGACGTGTGGTTAGGTAATATTGGTCGTCCTGTAACCCTTCGAACCGTTTATCGTCGAATTAGGGGTTTCGGCTTACAATCTTATCGTCCACATCTTGTGTTACCACTTACGGCTCAACACCGACAGCAACGTTTGGAGTGGTGTAGATTGCGACTGCACTGGAACGTGGAGTGGCACAGGGTGGTATTCAGTGATGAATATCGATTTTGTCTAGGGATGCATGATGGCCGTATGAGGGTCAGACGAAGACGTGGGGAACGTCGTGATATTCAGTTTTCCGTTGAAAGGCATGTGCATCGAGCAGTGGGTGTTATGGTATGGGGTGCTATAGCATATGGGAGTAGGTCTCAATTGGTGTTCATCCAAACCACCATGAACGCCCAGCGTTACATTGATGAGGTGGTAGAACCCCATATTCTACCATATCTTCAAACGCTCGAAGACCCACTTTTCCAGCAGGATAATGCCCCTCCCCACGTAGCGAGAATTTCTATAAATCGCTTGGAAGAGGCTCATGTCAATATCTTGCCATGGCCACCCAAATCCCCCGACCTCTCGCCAATAGAACATGTGTGGGACATTATGGGACGAAAACTTATGAATTTAGCCAATCCCCCGCAAACACTAATAGCTCTCCGGCATGAATTACAGGTTGCTTGGGACACCATACCCCAAGAGGATATCGACCACCTAGTCGAATCAATGCCACGAAGAGTGAGGGAGTGTGACACTAATAGGGATGATTCAACACATTATTAATAAAAATTATGTTAAATTGTGTTAGTCTTTTGTTTTTTTTCTTTGAAATTTTAATCAATTATTGCCTTTGACTAGTTATACGTTTCTACCAAGTTTGGTCAAAAAATCCGCACCCCTTCTTGGTGTTGCAGTTTCCATGTCATACAGTATATGTATATAATGTTATTTGACCTTTAAACTGAAAGTATTAGATTAATAAATGTTTCATGACTAAATTGTGTTTCACTACCTATTCAGCCGTTATAATGCAGGTTTATTTGTCGCCCTTAACCCGCTTTATAAAGAGAATCCCCTGATTTAAATAAGTAATGCATGGGTTCTCAGCCTTTTAGTACATGCGTAGCTACACTACGACGTTTATAACAAGACTTAAAAATTACTTAGAAATTAGTTTTGTACTAAAATCTATTGCAATACGATTTTTCGTCAATTATCATATCAATTCTACTTATGAGTATTCAAAATAAATAAATGCATAGCAATAAAATTGTTCATTTAATAGCCTATGTTCGATTTTGTGATGGTATGTCAGCAGTAGAAGAACTACTATTATGCAAACCAATAGAACTCAAAGCGGCACTTGCATTGTTTGCTGTCTTAAATGATTTTCTAAACAATGCCAATATAGAGTGGAAAAAATCAGTAGGAATATACACCGATGGTGCTTGTGCAATGTTGGGAAGATTCCAAAGCACTTGTGAAACAAAAATCTCCACACTGTATCTAGACACATTGCATTATCCACAGAGGAGCTCTGGCTTCCAAAGAAACGAGTCCTCGTCGAATTTTGTGCTAACAACAGTGGTAACTGCACTACCCACCTCTACTATCATGTCTTTAGACAGTAGAGGTGGGTAGTTCGCGAACGACCGATTCTTCTCATAGAACTAAATGAACTAGTTCGCAATTTCCAAGCGAACTAGTTTTCGGCGAACTACTTTTCGGTCAGACAAATTTAGTGCGCGAGGTTTTAAATTCATTCGTTATAGACCTGTATGGAAAATATTACTAAAATTGATAATATGTTTTATAAATAATAATTTTTATTTATATGACAAATACATATGTGTACATAAAATAAAATAAAAATAAAATTTGCATTTGCAAAATGAAATAAATGTTCTGTGCATTTCTAAAAACATTATTATTTAGATAAAGTGATAATAATTTATTATTTCATCAATACACACATTTCATATTAGCGCAACATAAATAATAAAAACAACGTCAATGGATGAACTTAAGAAGTGAATTATAAATTATTTCTTTAAATTGTTTGCTTTTGAGTCTACTTCTTTTGTCGCTTAGCACTTGACCCGGTTTAGAAAAAATTCTTTCGCAGGAGACAGACGTGGCGGGAACACAAAATCTTTTTTTTTTACCAATTCAAAAACTCCTAGATAAACTTTATCTCTATAATATGGTGATTATTGGTTGTTAGTTTAGAAATATTATTGAAAATACTAAATGAGTCTACCTATAGTTTTCTCATAAATTTACGGATTTACAATTAATATTTCAAGCGGTGAAGAATACTGCTAATCTTTAGAAAATACAAGTAGTTCCTCACGAACTATTCCTACGAACTAGTTCTTCCATGTCAATTAGTTCGCATGAACTAGTTTATCGATTCGAACTATTATGCCCATCACTACATGGCAGTACATTCAGCGTTACTATTTTATTGCAAAAAGCAAAAAAAAGCAAAGAAAACCTACAAATGTTTGCAAATGTGAATGAATGTGTTACTTACAAGACTGAAGAACAACGTGTGGAAGTTGCTTTTGTAACCATGAAAATCATTTAACCATTCTGGCAATTAATTTTAAAAAGTATTTTCTTACTGACTTCATCTTGATACTAAGTTACAAGTGGGTTAGGGACCCGTTTCAAAATATTCCCGAAGGTTTCTTAACTGCCGAAGAAGAAATCTTTATAGACTTCACGGTGAGTGTTAAAATCAAAAGACCATTTAGTAATAAATTAGTTTTTAAATTTTGGGTAGGGTTGGTGGCTATTTTGAAGCCAAAATATAGATCTCAGCTAAATATAGAAAAAGAGCTTAGAGTGTCAATTTCTAATATTAAAGATTGTTTCGAAAAACTTTGTTCTGCAAGAGTCACTAATAATTATTAATCTTATTTTAATTTAATATTGATAAGTTAATTTATTATTAAATACATTGTGCAGTACTGATACAATCCTATTATTAAGTGTATTGTATCAGTGTAAACATGTATTTTATTTTTTACTATGTCAGAATATATTTATTGCTTTTTTCAATAAATTAAATAAATTCTTTAATAAAAAATTTTCTCATTTTTTTGTCGATACATCCCCCCCCCCCCCCATTTAGTTTTATCTTTTAAATATGCATAACAATTATTTACTTGTTTCCTGTTGACATTAGCTTTTCACTGTATTTTATTTATACCTCATACATTTTCAGAAAATAACTACTGACAATTGTAATTTATTTGTATCTATCCTATTAAACTGTCATTATGTAGACAACTTAATTACTGTATGAGAATGAGTACTGTACCGGTTTTTTGTAATAAAGCATATATATAAGTCGTAAAATATTTAGCTTGGTACTAAAAATGCTCCAGTATAATGGCAATTTTACAGCAAAACGAGTTTTGTAGAATATAA
This sequence comes from Amphimallon solstitiale, assembly GCA_963170755.1. Taxonomy (NCBI): domain Eukaryota; kingdom Metazoa; phylum Arthropoda; class Insecta; order Coleoptera; family Scarabaeidae; genus Amphimallon; species Amphimallon solstitiale. The sequence continues at coordinate 104,452,161 of OY720683.1, forward strand.
ATCTGAGCTTATAAAAGAGTGATATGATTTAACTTTCGTCGTTTTAAAGTTTTCTCCGAATTTGAACAATAGAAGTACGTAAGTAGAAAGGATCCTGTAGACGTATAGAGCTTTCCGCTTAATTTAAGAAAGCCCACGAATTAATTATGCTATATATTATGTAAGGGTAATAGATTTTGTCGGGATTAAAAATAAAAGGTTTTGCCAAAGAGAAATATGAGAACATACTAAATTTTTGGTATGAGTTAATTTTAATTTGTATCTCTAGGCATATACAGATAATTAGGGGTTCCATTACCGGTAAATATCACTAATATAAACTGGTAATTTCGATTATTGCAAATACTTGTAAATAGCAGTTAACCGTAGCACGATGCTATTACTGTTCTTTCATTATTATTTTAGACAACAGAATGAGATGGAATAACCTATTAAATATGGTTGAACGGTTTTATCAATTTCATCAATCATGTGCTAGAAAAGCTCTTGTTGATTTAAATATTGAAATTTCATTTTCAGAACGAGAAATTAATATTACTAACATGATAATATCTGCATTACTGCCTATAAAATTGACTATCGAAGCGTTCGGAGCAACTGACTGTACGCTAGAATTGGTTTTGCGTATTCAAGAGCGCCGCAGTTATTATTCAAATGATCTTCAATTTTTGCACAATTCGGCAGCATATAGAAAGATGTTTTTGAAGGAAAATTACAATACAGGGTGTCCTAGAAATAAAAAGACGAAGTAGCAGAAATCGGAAGCTAGATTGTGTAAAATCGTACTCTCAAAATATCAAGTCTTTATTCGTGCGCAGACGGCAGAAAAAAAATAATAAAGAATTCAATTGGCCTTACGCCGACCCTGGACTAAATATCCACCTGCTTCACTTTCACAATCGGTTCTTTTCAGGACCACCATATTACTTGCGTTAAAAAGAAAGGAGAATGAATAGATACTTCATAATGAATATCAAACCATTAATTACTTTAATTTTACACCTGCTAGAAAAAAATTACATTCTTGATATTTACTGTAATAAATGCTAGAAACACTACGATTTATCGAATATTCTAAAATAATAATAATCAGCTGTTTCCAACTACAAACACATTAAAGAGCAACAACCTTCCTATTTAAAAAATAAATATAATCTTTTATTGTCTGCAATAAAGTGGGTCGCCCATCTGGCAAAAAAATGTATGAATGAGTACGATTTAACGTTTTTTCCCGTTTTATACAAATAAAAGCGTATTTTTCTATGAATGCGTGTTTGTTTCTATTTACAAATTAGCATTCTTACGTATATTATAAACATACATTCTGTGCCAGGTCCGTAATGTAATTTTTTTATCTAAAAAACAACATAGAAAATTAAATTTTTAATTTCTTGGTTATTGCGGTATATTTGGGCCAGTTTCTGTTCGAACTTTACATACCTGCTACTCCGTCTTTTTATTTCTGGGATACCCTGTATATTTCAATTAAATGAATCTGCTATTATTAAGACCATTGTGTCTCTTATGGAAAAATTAAATATGAGACAAGATGTGCACGAAATTGAAAAAATAAATGTCTCTAATAAATCCCCCGAAGACAGGGTCGAAGTTCATAATGTGACACATTTGACAATGAAAGAAAGATTACTTTTGGCTATTATACAGGAAAATGAGGACAAGCTTAATATTTCCAGCCCACCAATAGTATGTAACGCATCAAATTTGACAAGACTTGTAAATAGGGAAGTTGTTATTGTTGAAAGATTTAAGTGGTAGCCACGGAAAGTATTTGTCTTTTGCTTACAATCAGCTTCTGACAGTAAAGCCTACGAGTGTCGAAGCTGAAAGAGAGATTTCTCCTGCAGGCGCAATATGTACAAAGATTCGGTAGTTTTGGAAGCGCTACAGATAATACACATATATAAAAAATATATCACTTTATTTTGAGTTCATTTATGAAATAAAATAATAAGAAAATTCGATACACAGATTCTTTTACATTTTTATCATATCGCTTAATAAAAGCGAATTTATCTGAAAGTATGTTTGTATATATTTCAATAATTAATTATGGATGTTTAAATAATAATTGATTCCAGCAGCTCTATACAAATTACTGTAGACTTCATCGGGTATGAGTTATATTCACGCACTCGTGGTGCGTCTTCTGTTTTTTTGCCTCCTGGCATTCGCCAATAAAACTCAAATACTATCTAAGGTTACTCCAGCGTACTCTGTAAGAAATCACCACTGTTGCCTTACGTTTTAAATATACTTTTGTATTTACATTTCTTATTGAGTAGATCATGTTAACTCACTTTGGTCAATTATCTAAGCAAATATGTTTTGCTTCTATTCTCTTTTCTCTGTTCTGGACTAGTTTAAGTGTCGTCTATCTCTCTATCTTGCGAATATGCCTCTTATAAATTCAGTAATAGGGAAATATGAACTACCTTGTTATTTATCTCTACGATTCCAGTCTCAAGTAACATTTCTTATTTAAAAATACGAGCTTGTTTCTTGATAAAAGTAAATACTAATCAATCAAAGTAGAAAATCTTCATAGGTTCTACGTTCCACTTATCAGGCTGATAATCTACATGCATTGCTACAACATACGAGGCCTTTTTTTTTTGTGAATGCCGGTCGCTATTCTATGATTGCTGCTGAATTAAAATATTGGCTAGTTATGTAAAGTAACTTTTTACTTGCAAATATAAATGTACAGTCAATAAGTAATGAAATGGACAGATTAAGTTTTGCATTAAACAAATAGAATATCGACTGTCTATGTGTTACAGAACACTGGTTAAATAAATGAAAACTCAACTCTGTAACATTCCAGGCTATGATACGACCAGTTCATTTTGTAGACCACACCATACACATGGTGGAACATTGATTTTAATTTTAAAAAAGATACCAATACAGAGAGCTTCCACGATTAATATCATTATCGGAAGAAATACGTATTGAAATAGCGGCCATAGAAATTCCAAAAGAAAACACACTAATTATTTCAGTCTATCGGTCCCCAGAAGGAGATATAAATAACAATCTAACACTTGGATAAATTAAACGAATCTATGACAACAGCGACAGATTTTATTAACATAAGAAAAATCTACCTGGCTGGTGATAGCAATATGTTTTTAAAAACACAAAAGAAAAGAATAGGTTAGTACATCTGTTGGGGTCATACAATATGCAATATAAATTTGAAAAACCATCTACAGTTACCAGCGGAACGTCTTCTTGCATAGACAACATTTTCACGAATGTAGATATGCAACATGTTGTGGCCACAGAGACTGTCGAGATGCACTTATCAGACCATAGGACCCAGATTATCATGTTGCGTGGTTTCGATTATGTGTCTGCGGGTGCACATGATGTCTTGTATACAAGACAAATAAATGAATTTACGACTGGTCTATTTAAAAATGACCTGGCAACACATGTTTGGAATAATTTCGATGAAATGGCAGCAGAACAAGCTTTTGAGAAACCTCATGGAGTATATTTTTTAATTATTTTCCTATAACCAGAAAAACATATAAACTAAATTGTCGTGACGGAGTGGATTATTTTAATACTCCCGCATTAAGACAAATCTCTTAACACTTTAGACGCTCTGGGAACAATAGCCCAGGTGACTAAAAATTAAAACATATACAAAGAATACAAGAAACACTTCCACAATCAAATAAATAAAACAAAGCAAAATGCAAATACAGAAATAGAAGTATCAAATGTCATAAGAAATGTGAAAAACAAACAAACCAAGGAGGAATTATGGAGCTGTTGGAGACTATAATAGACGCCTACGATAATAAAGAACGATGTGAACTGGCATGTTGTGACCTCAGTAAGGCTTGCGATATAATAAATCACCAAATTCTACTACAGAAACTATACCATTATGGTATTAGAGGTACAGCACATGACCTACTTGCATCTTATTTGAGGGAAAGATACCAGAGAGTGGACTTAAATGGAAAAATATTCACTACAAAGTCAATTCACATGGGGTACCACAAGGTTTGATATTGGGACCAATTTTATTTGTGATGTATGTTAATGATCTCCCAAAAAATATAACATCTACAGAATGTTGTCTCTATGCTGATGATACATCTTACGTAGTAACTGAAAAGTCGATTTACGAAATTGAAACAGAGAGCAAATAGGTAATGAAAGAAATAACAAAATGGTTCCAAGATACTGAACTAAAATTAAAAGACGAGAAAACTCAGCGTCTCTGTTTTTCTGCAAGAAATGAACATCCCAAGATTCCCATTATCTAATAGGAATCAAATGTCAGTAAGTGTTCTCTATGACATTATGATAGAGTTTGTGACTTTCCTCGAGAATGTCGAATGGGTAAGTTCTTTAAGCCATATTGTCACCAATTATGACACTGTACATTACATGGTTGGAGCATCCCATAATCTACATATGGCACATAAAATTATGCTAGTTAGAATTCTTTTACTTCATGGCAGTGGCGTAACTATAACCCGCATGCCCCCGCGGTGCGGGGGGGGGGGCGAGCCCAGATACACCTATTTGTAGAATACACCAAGGTAATAATTGGTTAGGTTGAGCTGGGTGTTGCAAGGGGGGCCAAAATTTGTAGTTACGCCACTACTTCTTGGTCAGGTCCGCGCGTCATCCCGTCCAAATGTTTTCCAAATCTTCTTCGGTTTTTATAGGTTCATATATGTATTTCCTTTTCCAATGAAGAATTTGCCAACCGAATTCGTTGCTTACTACCAAACATGGCTCATAAGATTCTATTAATTGAGTTAGCAGACGGTTCTTGGTGGAATATTTTATTAATAACTACATATTTTAAATAAAAATAAAATAAAACTCTTGAAAACTTTCCACAAAAAAAAAACTTGTGGAAAGTTTTCAAGAGTTTTATTTTATTTTTATTTAAAATAGTTATATGGCTCATAAGGTTTTTTGTTTTTAATGCCTTCATGTAATGAACGATTCTTTTTACTTTGAATGAATTTTAAACCCAGCATTCTTTGGTTTTATTGTCCAACATCCACGGAACCAACATGTCTTTTATATCCTCATTAGACCGCTTTACCGATCCTTGGCTCTGGGAAAGTCGGGGTTTCCCAAGCACAAGTTTCATACCTGGCCACACATCGGTTAAACTTTCAATCTCTATCTCGCAGGAACTAATCCGTTCTTTTTGATTTTCTTTTTTCCTTTTTTCCTTGACATTGTTCACAGGGCTACAAACAGATCTAAATAGCGGTTCTAGAAACGTTACAATATTTATTCTTAATTTCAGTCTCCATAACTAAAAGAAGTAACAAAGAAATACTTACAGATTTATTCTAAGAAGAAAGGCCTACCTCTTAATCTCTTATGTCCAGTTGCAATATGGGCAGTTCCAATGATGTCAGTGTTAGAGTAATATTTGAAATGAACTCTCGTGATGCATCGGGTTTTTCAATTAATTTTTCGTTTCCTCCAACTGTTACTCTGTCATGTCTTCAGTCTTCGATATTGTATGATCGACAGCGGCATTTTGGTGTCTTTCCAATGTTTTGCTTCTTTGACCTCCTTCACTATTTCGTGAAATAATCACTGCGATCGCGGCTATTATCAATAATGCTTTTAATTTTTTTGTTACACGCATCCTGCATATTTATTTTTCTGTTATGCATCTTTCACCTGCTAAGCGAACTGGTGTATCTGAACAGTGTTTGATGTTCTCAATCGGCCAGACCGCAGCGTTTTTGTAGTTGTGGTCGGTAACAACAACCACAACGCGAAGAGTGTTCTCAGTTTGGTGTTTGGTCATCTTACAATGACTACAATGCATTGTGGTTGTTTTTTTCGCTCAGTGAACGTTTTCGCTGTTTGGGCGTAACATATTTATGCACTTTCTTAATGTCTCATATATATATATAAAATTTTCCGCCGTGTTTTTAGTGTATTTCATATTTTGAAGTTGACTCCTGAAATTGAATATCTAAATATAACTTTTAAAATTTCTGTACTAGACTAGCGGTGGTGAATTCGGTTAGGTGGGGCAATTACATAGACAAGACCGGTTCGCTTATTATCGGTGACATGCATCTGCGAATATATCACCGATAATAAACGAATCAGTCTTGTCAACTTGTCTATGTACCTAATTGTCCCACCTAAACGAAGTCACCATCCGCTACTGGTACTAGATCGTTAATTATTGTCTGTAATTCGTACTTTTAGTTCCACTACTTGTTCTACAAAAAGCTTAAATCAGTACAATTACAATGATTTCCTTTGTAGCAGTACCACCTCGTATTACTATCTCTGGAAGAATATTTTTACACACAATTAGTTCTTATTTATTTAAAAATTCTTAATAAGAATTGCAAAAAATGTGAAATAAATAGTATAGATCAACACGAAGACCGCATATTTGCAAGAATTTAGAAGAGCCTCTACTTTATGCTGGGAAGTCAACTGTAAACATTTTGAACATTAAGTTTGAAATGTTTTCTAAATAAGAGTTGTGCTTTTCTCCTACAATTACATATATCTAAATCCATTTGTTGCGTAATAATTTCCTAGACTTTTTGATTATGATAATTCTCAACATTTTCATGGAAACCTCACAGTGGAGATCTGTTTCTGATACTGCTAGGGAGTGTTTTTTGTCGTACAAAAACTGTGCATTGGAGAAATTTCTGTCAAAAATCTATGTATAGTCACATGGATCTATTCATAAGTTAAAATATAGTTATCTTTGTATATATTACTGAGCGCCATATAACAGAATCTTGAATCTTTTAATATACATCTCGTACCACCAACAACACACTTGAAAAAAATGAGGTGTGGCCACCACACGACTTTCTTATACGTATGAGCGTTTCAAACTATACAATTTTAAGAATTTTTTTTATGCAAAACTTATTCAAAATCCCATTCTAAGTACTTTCATTCTCTTAATAAATCGCTATAGAATGCATACTTTGCAAGATATTCACAAAAAAGTGCTACTCGCTAAGAATAAAAGTGCTACTTCCGGTAAGAATTTTGAAATTTCATGTATACAAAAAATATTGCAAATCCAACTCGTAACTACTTTTGTACTCTTAATAAATATATATAGAATGCATAATTTACGACATATTTGCAAAAAATCGTTATTCGGTTAGAGTAAAAGTGATACTTCCGGTCCGAATTTTGAATTTTTTTTTATACAAAAGATATTGGAAATTAAGTTCTAAATACTTTTATATTCGTAACGTACCTGTCTAAAAAGCATGACTTGCAAAATATTGGCAAAAAACTGATTTTCGATAAGAGTAAAAGACCTACTTCCGGTAGTAATTTCGAAAAACTTTTTAAATAAAATGGTTCTAATTTTAATTTTAAGTACATATGAATTCTTTATAAATTTGCTTAAACTTAGTAGTTGACGAAATATTTGCAAAATTCGTTTTTTCTTTATTGTTCTTGATGTATTTTGCAAGGTTATTGTTTGTTTTGTATGCAATATTAATTTTCTGTTTTCTAAGTAATTTTGTTAGTTTTCCTTGGTCCTCCCCTAAGTAAGTGAAAGATTTAAACTTTTTAATTGTAGTGTCTTTTGTAACGGATAACGTTGTTACAAGAAATTTATCCAGTTACAAAAGACATTATAATTAAAAAGTTTAAATTTTTCACTTACTTATGGGAGGACCAAGGAAAACTAACAAAATTACTTAGAAAACAGAAAATTAATATTGCATACAAAACAAACAATAACCTGGCAAAATACATCAAGAACAATAAAGGAAAAACTAATCACAACAATAAATCGGGAGTCTTTAAGTTTACTTGTGGTAGACAAGAAATTGTTCTTTATATATTAGTTCTTAGAATTTCTAATAACCACACACTATATACTGGGGTGTCTCTAAAAGGTGCGGAAAAAACGCTACCACACATTTCTGAGGGCAAAATATGACGATCTAACCCAACTTACCTCAGTCCAAAAGTGGATGCTTTCGGAGATACAGAGTGTCAAAAGTTCAATTTGGTTTTAGTTTTTTATAAATAATTTCTGTAATAATTGGTATATTGTCACAATATTTGGGTAGGGGGGGTTTGGTGGGGTAAAAAATTTAAATCTGCTCTCATTTTCATTGCAAAATGTAGAGGGCGCCACCTGCGGCATATTGTATCCATTTAAAACGTAATAACTTTTTTGAGACACACTGTATTTAACTTTTAAATAAAAATTCTTATTCTCCAATGTTTTTTACCTAGAAAAGGTATACCTGGTAGGAGTTGATTGGAGCAGCCGTTTATGAGTAATCTGGATATAAAAAATTCATTCCGTATATGGACACATATGCTTCTGTAGTTTGGGTGTTATTCTTGTGGCAATTCAATGCAATGGTGCATCCACTTTTGGACTGAGGTAAGTTGGGTTAGATCGTCCTCAGAAATGTGTGGTAGCGTTTTTTCCGCACCTTTTAGAGACACCCTGTATAAGGGTCAAGTGTATGTATATAGTTATTATGGTATATGTCAACCTGACGAAGCTACAGTGTAGCGAAACAGCAGTCGTTGTTATTAAATATAGTGTAAATCTTAAACATTTGTTTGTTTTATTTCACATTTATAATGATAGTATTCCCCGAAATCGAATATTGTGTTATAACTGTATGCACTATTAGTGATTTTGTTTAGTTTTAAAAAAACGAAATAGCATGTGTAATTGTTGCATTGTTGAATATGTTAATTAAATTTATAACTGTTTTATTTTTCTTGGTGTGTTTTATGTTCTGTAACATTAGTAGTAAATAAATTATAATGGGAGTGGGAAATTGCATTCAATAGTGTAAGTTTACATAGTACTCTCTGGAAATTCCTGTAAATATAATATAATAAAATGGACACAAAACGAAAACCGATTTAAATGTCCATGTATACGTACACATAATATGTGTTATATCTTGAATTAGCAATGTTTAATATTTATAAACGACTGACAGAACCTTGTAAGTACTATTCGACAGTGCTACCGGGCGAAAAAACCGGCTAAAGAAAAATCACTATACGTTATTTGGAGATAAATTTAGAATATTATTTGTTCGAACGGCGATGTGCTCGCAATTCAGAATAAAAATTGCTTTAACTACGTAGTCCGTCTATTTTTGTTATCAGCATTCATTTTAGGAAATGCTAATGGTTTTCTCAAGATATGTTTGTCCCCACAAGAAATTTCCGCAGGCTTTCCTTGACTAACAAAAACTAATTTAGTATTTGAATTGAGATTTTATGTATTTATATTCATCATTAATTTCGACGTTCTTCTAGGGTAAAGTAGAAAATGTTCTTAAATTTTCATATAATACGGAATCTATTTATAGACGGAGGGTGTAAAAGCGTAGGCCTTCAATGTATTTTCATTCATTCATTAAATAAGGAAAACTTTATTTTTAGACGGGATTCCGAAAACAAATCAATTTCTACCTACGTACATACATACATACACGTATTTATCAGCATTATGCAGTTGCATCTTTTTTAATGACCAAATAGAATAACATTGAAAGTCGATTACTCGTATTGAATAATTTACTAACTAAATCGATTAATAATAAGAACTATTTTCTTTCAGTGGATATTATAGAGACCAAAATTTGTTTTGATTTTTTTTCATGTTAATATGATACGAATTTTGGAATTATGTAATTACCTAGGGTGTGTAAATTAAGTAATGAGACTGGCAACACTGGGTACGCGGAACTTAGAGGGGCGGGCAGGCAGATAAACATCTGATACGCGTCTAGTACAAGTTTGAACACGCTAGAGTTATTGCGCTGTCCGTAGCGATTTTTTTTGTGAGAAAGGTTTTATTTTAGTGCGTTCTAAAAATTGGTGACATCAGTTTCGAACAACTTTGTGCTATCAGGTTCTGCTTCAGACTTGGACACAGTGCAATGGAAACATTTGGAAAACTGCGTCGGGCTTATGAAGACGTGTTTTGTCGAGAGCCCAGGTTTTTAGGCGGTTTAAGGCATTTTCAGAAGGAAGAGATTAAATTGAAGACGAGTCTCGCAGCGGAAGGCCTTCACCTTCAAGAAACAATGAACATGTTTGCAGAATCCGCGATCTCGTGCGTTCGGATCGTCGTTTAACAGGCCGAACGATCGGTGAAGAGTTGAATTTGACTCACACAACCGTTCATCAAAATTTGACTCATGAATTGGGGATGAGAAAAATCTGTGCAAAAATGGTTCCGAAAAATCTATCACAAGAACAAACAGACATCAGAAAGGAAAGGTGCTTTGACGTTTTGGGAGCAGTTGAAAACGATCCCCATTATCTGGAACGTGTTATTACAGGTGACGAAACTTGGGTGTCTCAGTATGATCCGGAAACCAAGCGCCAGAGCATAGAGTGGCACACTTTAACCTCTCCAAGGCCAAAAAAAGGAAGAATGAGCAAGTCAAAAACCAAATGCATGTTGATTTGCCTTTTTGATAGTCAAGGAATCATTCACAAAGAGTGTGTGCCTCAAGGCCGAATGGTTAATCAACATTTTTACCCAGAAGTTCTTGAGATACTTCGAAAAAGGGTCATGGGTGTGAGACCAACCATCAAAAATATGTGGGTGTTGCATCACGACAATGCTCTTTGTCATACCGCGATTTCTGTCAGTGAGTTTTTGGCCAGTAAAAACATGCCTGTGGCTCCTCAGCCTCCTTATTCATCCGACTTGAGTCCATGTGATTTCTTTCTGTTCCCAAGATTGAAAATTCATCTCAAAGGACGTCATTTTGGGACACTGGAGAATATCCAAACAGCCGTAACTGACCAACTGAAAGCTATCCAGTGTCCGAGTCCCAGCACTGCGATGAGGAATGGAACAATCGTCTCCAGCGCTGTGGCTTCCCAAGGTATTTACTTTGAAGGAAACAATATGAATTTGTAATTTTATGTCAATAAAAAAATTAGAAAAAATCAGTCTCATTAGTTAATTTACACACCTCGTATATCTTAATCGATTATTTAAATACAAATTCTATGAACACGTTTCCAATTTGTAATAGTTATTGGGATATATTTGATCAGTTACTGCATATTCAATTCTTTATTACTTGATTCTGACAAGTAATTTTGGTATACAAAATATAGTATTAATCCTAGAGAATCTTCAAGTGAAATTACCGCGTATTGTTCTCTGCGTTTTTTGTTCATGTACCACTTGACATTAAGCGCGTATGATTTTTTTTTATTCATATTGAATGACACTATAATATATAAAAGTAAATATCATACCCCCTGAAACTTCTTGCATGTTTTCAAATCTTCGAAATTAAATTTAGTTGTATTCAACTGTATTTGTCCTGTGGATTAGTGAGGTTCTAAACCAGAACTTAGTTTTTCAGAACGAAGTCAAATTATTTATTAATATAATAATATTATATATTGAAGATATACATAAGCAAACAACCCATACAATAGTAATAATCGATAATAAAGTCACATTTCAATGAAAAATCCACTTTCCATTTGTAACCTCTTCAATATTTTTCGGCTTTCTGATATTCAGATTTGACAACTGGTCGATAAAAGTGATTAGTCTTTCTTGATGGTCTTTCTTTTATTCCATAAAACATCTCTCGATTATTATAAATGTCCAGCTTTGATATTCATTATTAAATGCTGTCAATTCGGAGCATTTATCAATTGACAAAACACTCTGTATTGTACGATTGACGCTATTCCGTCTATAAATTCTGACGTTTTCCGTGCACGTGTCTTCACTAACTAATATTGGCCGATGACTTTGACAGTTCATAACCGGCAATGAAATTTCGTGTGACTGCCAACGTTAATTAAACGTCAGATAGATCTTCCATCATTCAATTCTGACGTTTCCTGCAACATGAAAATTAACCTAACGTGGACTTTGAGGTGTCATTCTTAGATGTGCCGAACTATCTCTATACTGAATTCCGACACTTCGCGTAGACATTAGACGCTATTCTGTCTATTAATTGTGACGTTTCTCGGCAAGTGTCATCACAAAACTAAATTTATTTTTATCTTCTCATGATTCTTACGGTTTAGAACCCAGGTCTCACATCACACAAGGTTGGTCTTAATATTGTTTTGCATAGTATTAATTTTGTATTTCGAGATACTTCTTCGGATTTGACAATTTCGTTCAATCCTTCCGCATAATCATTACCTATCGCTATACGTAACTGGATTTATCTGTCTTCGCTGTATTCATTGATTAATTATCAGTACACCTAAATACATATATTCCTTCAAATTCCCATTGAGTATTTCCATTATATATCTTTAAACTCTGCCACTGTTATGTTTGTTCTTAAGTTCAATATACCTTGCTTTTGTCATATTAAATTCCATTATTTTGCAGTTGTTATTAGCTGTATTGTGTGTTCTTCGTTTTCATTGTCGAAAGACCCTTAAAATCGGCAAATAACATCCAGGCGGAAGTATTTACTTAATAGCATCCTTGTAATATATGCTTCATCATAAAAAATTGATGCGTCGTTCGTCTGCCTCTTCTAAATCCCCATTGATACTTTCTCAGCGTTTCTCTACTTTCGGTGCCAATCGTTGTTTTATTAACGTAGCCAGTATTTTGTTAAGCGACATTTACCAGTGCGATTCCGCTGTAGTTCCGACAGTTCATTTTAACACCTTTTTTTTATAAATGGGTAGTACAGTTGCTTTATTACAAGATCTTGGCATTTTCCCTTTTCAAATTTTGTCAGTCTACTTCTTCATTCGACATCCCACCAATTTTTGTTGTAATAGATATGTAGATAACATTATGAGAAAAGTTACCGACCGGCGGATTAGGAGCATTTTGTACTTATAAAAGGAAGTGTTTTTGTGGCTGCGTGTGTGTGCGATATCCAGACGAATCTGGCACAAAGGTAGTCGTAATGGTGACTAGAAAAAAAATTATTTAATGTTTTGTGTTATTATGGGTACTCCTCAATCAGTTTCAGTTCGCGATGACACAAACCCACGGAAAACGTCACAATTGACGGGCAGATTAGCGTCTAAAGTCTACGCGAAATTCCGGCATTCAATATGGAGGTCGTTCGGCACAGTTGCCAATGACACCTCAAAGTCCACGTCAGATTAACTTTAATGTTACAGGAAGCGTCAGAATGAAGGATGGAAGCTCAATGTGATGTTTGATTATCGTTGGCAATCGCACGAAATTTTATTGCGGGTTATGAACTGTCAAAACCATCGCTCAATATTAGGGAAGACACTTGTCGGGAAACGTCAGAATTTAGAGACGGAATAGCGTCAATCGTGCAATACAACGTCTTTTGTCGAATGATAAATGTTCCGAATTGAGAGCATTTAATAATAAGTATATCAAAGGTGGACATTTATAATAATCGGGAAATGTGTTATGGAATACGAAAGATTGCCTAGAAAGAATATTCATTTTCATCAACCATTTTGAACATCAGAAAGCCAACAAATGTTGAAGAGTTTACGAATGAAAAGAGGCGTTTTGATTGAAAGGTGATGCCTTTTAGATATGTATTATTTTTATTGTAGATTATTGCTATTGTATGAATGCATTCATTATTTATCTTCAATGCCGTCGGCACATGAATAAATATCTATTATCTTTCATTCTATATTATTATAAATTCTCAGTAAAATTCAAATATATTATCATATACATATATCTATAATAAGGACGACTTTTCTACATTCGTTAGATATGTCCGAAACAGTCCGAAATGGAAAAATATTAAATAAAATTCCCATAAATATTTATGCCATGTCATTTAATAATTCTGTTATGAAAGCAAATATTTAAGGGGTACGACTGCTGGTTAAACCAATCAAAATCACATTTTCGGTTAAATGGTACGACATGGTGTTTAGCATCAGCCACTTAGGAGCAGCAGGATTTTTGATTGCATTTGAAAAATATATAATATATATATATATATATATATATATATATATATATATATATAGCGTAAGGCCAAGAACAGACATAATTGAAAACATGTCATAGGCATCGCCGTGCTGGTATTTCTAGTAAAATAGTCTACTGCATATTCTGTATTTATGTAACATTTGTTACTTCAAATATATACTTTTCACTTATGCACTTCAACATTAGTAAATACATAAATATGTATATCTAATACATTTTCAATATGTATTCACATACTTGTACGTGCGATTGTTGTTTGTTTGTAATTCTGGTACTAGCTTGGGAATATTGTATTCTATTCTATTAGTATATATGGGATAAAGATTATGTAAATTACAGAAAACTGCTAATTTAATTGTTATTACATGGAATATTTTTCTGTACGTTGACACGCTAATTCTATTATCAATTTTTACTTATGTGACGAATCGACGTGAATTACTTGGCACACTTAAAGTTAATTTTAAAAATACATTTTTTAATTCCTTTTCTCTAGCTTCTTAAGATATACATATTTATTTAGATGAGAATTTTTTGTCTATAGCTGATAATAATCTGGTGTTAAAGGTGCCTACTAGTCAACTATCATATATTATCAATAATGCTATTTTAACATTAATAATTAGATATAAAAGTAAATACATATTATTAAATATAATTAAAACGTCTGCCGTGAAATTCAGCAAGTACACGTCAATTGAAGCAGAGAACAATTTATCTGTGTACCTATTAAATAAATAATAAAATCTTTATTCCTCTCGAAACAATAAATACAAATTGTAAGACTTGACTGTAAGGGACAAAATATGGCTAGAAATTTCGAAATGAACAAACCAGATAACTGTTAAAATAAATTGCATAGTAGTTCTATTACTGCAGATATTTTTTTTTGACTTTATTATTTCTAATAAATATACATGTGATTTTTCAAACAAAAAGCATTGTTTATTTTAAATAAAATATGTTTGCTTGTTTTGTGAAGAGATTTTAAATGTATTATATGCAGAATTATTTTACAACAAATAAATTATTAAATAAAAATTATGTGTACATTTGGAAAAAATAAATTGAAAAAGGAAAAAATATCACGTTGCACGAAATTTGAAATGAAAGTTTACATTTCGTTAAAAACGCTGTATTTAATTATTGTATCTGTGAGTCACGGCAATTTTTAAAAAGAAACATATCTTTATAATGCATGAATATGGTACTTTTTAATGTTGAAAAGTTTCGTGGCATGCACACAGTCTTTAACTATTTTAGAAATTTGCCAAGATAATAATCTTCGTCTTCTGTCCAAGTCGACAAATGTCACCCAAGTATCTTCTACATCGCAAGATAATAAAATGAGCATATTTTTTTGATTTTAAAGTATTTTCTTATTAACTTTTCTTTTGGTTATAGCAAACTATTACGAACTAATTAAAACATGCAATACTCTGATGATAATTGTAATGTATTAGTTTATCATATCCATTATTGTTTTGTAGGTAGACCAGTTGGACAATAAATAATTATTATTTTTATTAGTATTATAACTTTTACACTTTACTTGAGTTAAATGTCAAAAATTCAAGTGAATTAAGTAATCAAAAAGTCATAGTTCAAGTTTTTTGACATCAAGAATGCACTTTTTACGTAATAAAAAAGACAGGAAGATTTTATTACATAATTGGAATTAACGAAATATGTGTTTTGTACTTTCATTACTGTTTTTAAAATAAATCGATTCGACTAGTTATTACAACCACTTAGTTGAAAAACAAAACATTAAAATGCAGCCCTCTTCAATCGATCTTCAAGCTTTTGCATTACTAGAAACGATATATGGAGGAAGCGTACCTACCTGTTGATGATTTATCTATTTTTATGTATAATATACGACATTTGTCTGTTTATGTCACTGAACTTTGGTATTTTTAACAAGAAAGTAATGTATTGCATTTTTAAAAACTTAATAGTCGAAAATATTCCATGCGAAATAGATTGATGTTATCATAATCGAATTAAATTAGCAACAGCAATTTAGTAGTGGAGTAGTAGTAATTTATTTGCCATCAAAACTTACATAACATGTCAGGTACAAATAGTGTAAAGAAGAAATTCTTTTAGAGAAGTCCTAAACAAATAATAAACAATATAAATACACCTAACGTATAATAGATAAAATCAGTTGTATATATAATAGTAAGTAAACATAGATAATATGATAAAATTTCATAACACAAACATCAATACACATTTTCTAAAGAAACAGATTAATAAAAGCATTTGTAGATATGAAGGATCAAGCCGAGCGAGGACATTGTTAGATTTGATTGATAAATTTAATTAATAAAATTACTTCCCGCAGGAAAACGCCTCGACATATTCCTGTACGGTATAAAAGCAATATTTATTTAGTCATTATCGGTTTTACAGTTTTATTGAATTGGTTGTTAGTCAAAATTTCTTCAGCAAAATCTCGTATGAGTCGAATGCAAGTTGCCATTGTATCGTGTTTTCCTTCATCTTTTGCTACCAGGATTGTTTCTTTTAAATCTAACATTGTTCTCCGAAAACCGTGTTGGGGTTGGGTAACAGATGGTGTTTCTCTAAAAACTGCACCATTCTGGTCTTTATTACAGATTCAGAGACCTTGGATAGTACTAGTTGCACTAAAATAGGTCTGTAATTATGCGCAATCGATATATCCTCTTCCTTGTATATAGGTACTACGTTGGCCATTTAGCTCGTCTAAAAACTTACCACTCCTTATAAATGGATTTTTAGCATACGTTCTGTTCTTTATTACACTTTCAGAGACCTTGGATAGTACGGGGAGCACTGAAATAGGTCTGTAACTATGTGCAATCGATATATCCCATTTTTTTTTTGTATACAGGTACTATTTTGGCCAATTTAGCTCGTGTAAAAACTTACCACTCCGTATAAATGGATTTATAGCATACGTTCTGTTCTTTTTTACAGTTTCAGAGGCCTTGGATAGTACTGGAACACTGAAATAAGTGTGTGATTATGCGCAATAGATGTATCCCCTTTCTTGTGTACAGGTACTACTTTAGCCAATTTTAGCTTGTCTGGGAACTTACCACTCCTTATAAGTGCATTTATAGCATACGTTAAAGGTTGAGCTATGATGTCAATGGTCTCTTTCAATAAAGTTTGTTACCATATATATCCATAGATTCTTATTTTTCAACGTCTTTACGCTTTCTGTTGTTTCTGAAAGATGACTGAACTCTGGGATAGTGTTTTCATTTTTTCATATATTTAAGGCAGTGCTTTTAAGATTCCAGCTGTCTGATTCTTTGATCTAAGTATTGGAACCTTGCTATTTTCATCATAATGAGATTTTGATAACTATGTAGATAATTCTGTACTTAGAAAATTTTTAACATACATACGTATACATCTCCAAAATAAGTTCACCTTTGCTAACTTGCTGTTATTGAAGCTACGAAGTTGACTATAATATCGAATTTTAATTGAGGAGATGAAAATGGAAAAGGAATTGAACCTTCCATTTCCGAGTTATTCACCAAAACATATTTTGTGTACCCCCAACATTCTAAAAGGAATGGTTTATTATTGTTTTTAAATTGCTTCGATCTAAAAATTTGAGAATTAAACCCCTTTTCTTGCCTATATATAGGTATGCTTTTAATCCGTTTTAGAGCCCTAGTTTAAAATGTTAGTTATTTTGTAGATCACCTGACAGTGGTAGTCAGTTAAAAAAGATTCGAAATATTTGATTTTCCATTGGCCGGAACAAATTGATCACTATACAGTGTATGTATCAGACATCGACTTAGTTTTACCAGACCCAAATTTAGGACGAAGAGGAGCATTAGTTTTTCTAGTTTGCCACATATAATATAAACTGGAAAAAACTACATTGTACAGTTTGACTTGTTCACATCTTTCAATAAATGTTTCTAAGACAGACCTCGTAATTGTATTTATTGTAAAGATCATCCCACAAAAAGCTTTATAACTTCCTTATAAATTAAGATTTATTTTTTGGTTATAATTTTACAGCAGTATTGAAATAATAATTTTTTAATAGTAATACCACACCATTAATATGGTAGAGAGGATTATTAGATTATATATACACTGTGTTTGGTCAAAGATCGATAGGATTCTAAGGTGACATACTTTACAATAACTACAAAGTAATGGACAAACATTTTATATATCAATGTTTGCAATTAAGGCCGGAAAAAAATATTGAAAAGTGCAGTCAATATTTTTGAGATGGGCTGTATGAATGAACCTGATCCCGCTATGCGTATGTTTGTTTACATTTGGAACGAGAGTTGCACTTCCCATATGCCATAATTTAGTCACAGCTACCTCCCCTAGCGCCAGGAATCCATTTAGTACCTATGTTTTCTATTTTTAGAACTGTATTTGAAGTACTTATCATCACAATTTTAGGGCAGTCGGCCAATGATACGACTGTGTCATTGTCGCTGGCGTTGTGTTTAGTTAAGTGAATAATTGAATTTTCTGTTGAATATCGTTGTTAATTATTGTTAGGGAGTTTAATAATAATGAATGGATGGACATGCTTCTTATTTAGAGTGAGAGCGAACAAAATACACTTTCCCGAAGGAGGTATGCGCCAGTATTCGGATGTGTACTGTGATGTACGTCCTACAAACGCGCATATTTAAAAAAAAAAGGAATTTAAAAAAAATTAATGGAATTCGCAGTAACTAACGTAAGTGTACTTATTTTTCTTATAACTTCTATCAATGACAAAACACACTGTATATATATATATATATATATATTAGTAATATCATTTTCTTTCAGAATATGTAGAAATATATAGGTGTTACATTAAAAAAAAGTTTTGTGAATATCTTGGAAATAAAACATACAATGTGTTTGGATTTACACCATCTCAATTAAAAGAAAAATGACGAACTTGCTAATTTATCAACTTCATAGATCTAACTATAATCAGGATGTTAACAATGGTGAACATTTAACTAGAGACATGGTGTACAAAAATTTCCTTATAACTTTAGATGTGAATATTTAATTATAACGCTTTTTAATCAATTTGTTTAAACCATTGTTTCTCGTCATCGCCTTTTTAACAAGTTTGTTACATTTATGAATTTCAAATTTTGCTTTAATAATATTTGAAATACATTATTGTGTAAAAGCTCACCATCAGATTCATTTATTTAAATATGACTTGTAAAATCTTGAATAATAATACACATGGAATCTGTACAGGACTAACAGGAGATATAAATAAATAAATAAATAAATGTCTTTATTTCCGTATACATCAACAATATATATAATAGTATGTAAACCAACATGAAAGAAAAACAGACAATAATCCTAATGCTCCGAAAACCAGAAGGCGAGCTTCAGCTGGACAACCAATGAGGCTGTCCCCTGATTTTCAACCTAAAACCTTCAATGTTACAAGAAAAAAACAAATAACACAAAATGAATGCTTAAAGGTAGAATATTACGAACTAAATTAAATCAAACTTATAGTTTATATGCAAAGGTAATATGAAAGTAAAGGAATGTAAAATAAAGTAAGACATGTAATTAATGAAAGCATGTAAAACATGTAATTAATGTAAACAATGAGAAAACAAGTAAGTCACAACTTAAGGAATCATCGGTAACAGTTCTACTATTCGCCAAGCTGTTTATTCCACAGTATGCCAAAAACCATGCGTTCAAATCCACTCAAAGGCACATCCCGTATGACACATGGCAACGAATAGCATAATTTGTAAATATTGAATGTGAAACCCCTCTTGTAAAATGCTGTCCTGTGACAAGGAGCGGTTATAAGATGTACGTTACGAAGGATGATGTTATGAACATCGGTCCTGAAAGTGATTCTATTGTAGAGGTAAGGTGGTGATTTTAAGCTAATGATTTTGTGAAACAAACAAAAAGATTGCAATAGTCTTCGGTTCTTCATGTTTAGCCAACGGATATCCTTCAATCTATGTGTTACATGGTCGTATTTTCTAAGACAAAAGATAAAGCGAAGGCAGGCGTTCTGAACTCTTTGTATTCTCGCCACATCAGATGAGTCTAAGCATGGGTCATATACTGATGCAGAAAACGTAAATAGCGAAAGAACCAGACTTTGACATAGTAAAGTTTTCAAGCGACGACCAAAACTGTTTCTAAAAGGATACAACAATTTTAAATTGCAATATGCAGTTCTAATTAAATTTGAAATGTGAGCTTTAAATCGAAAGGTATTGTCATATTCCATACCTATAAGTACCTAACTCTATCAACAATCCTAATGGGAGTTTCATTAGATTTCAATTTAATTTGACCAATCAGGACTTCGTACCACTTAGGATTGCCGAACAAGATTGACACTGTCTTAGCGGGATTCAGCACAAGACCATGCTGCTCCGAGAAACAAACGATCCCATCAATGTCAGACTGAAGCTCCCCGAACAGCATCCGCCCACTCACCAGGATAGAACGAGGTTTAAATCTGAGTGTCATCAGCATACATTTCAATTACAGATCTATTGACAACCTTTGGAAGAAACGATGTATAAATGCAAAATAATAGTGGACCTAAAATTAAACCCTGCGGCACACCTCTAGAAATCGCAAGACACTCAGACTCACACCCATCAATGGATACGCACTGAACCCTGCCCGACAGATAAGGTCTGCGGTCGCAGCAAAGTAAGAGCGCCATCATCAAAACCAATGTGACGCAACATAGATAATAAAATTCGATGATCAACTGTATCGAAGGCTTTGCTGAAGTCCAATAAATCCATCAACGTACACATACCCCTATCACCAGCACCAATTATGTCATCTGACACCTTGAGCAAAGTGGTCGTACAACTGTGGCCACGTCGAAATCCATACTGATACGGAGGAAGAATGGAATACGCACCAAGATATTCACCAATTTGGGAATGCATAATTTTTTCAAGAACTTTACTTAGGCTTGCAAGTATACTAATAGGACGCAAATCACTGTATGCGGTAGGTCGCGCCACCTTTGGCAGGGGCAGAATCACAGCTTTTTTCCAAAGGTCAGGAAAAACACCATCAACAAGGCAGCAATTAATTAAATGTGTGATGTATGGTAATGTGTGAGGTAAATTATAAATGCAGGAAATACATTTCGATACTGTTGACTGATCGACCAGGCGAAAAGAGAAGGAGACATAGTCAGATAGAAGTCTAGATATAAATTATGAAATAAAAAAAATCATTTGTAAATACATGTATGTACAATGTACAAGTAGTTGATGGATTCAATGCTTTATTAGAACAGTGGAAAATATTGTAGCATTTGTTCTCTTAAATATTATCACAACTGTATACGTCATATATCCTTATATAAATGTGTAGACTTTTTTTTTAATTCTTACTGAATTTATGTCTGTAATTAAATTTATAGGCTGTTAGAATTCTTACGTGTCATTAAAATTGATAAAATTTACATTAATTGTTAAAAGAATTCAACATCTGTTCAATAGTGATTTAGTAAAATATATATCACATAGGTATGCTAAGTATCTATTTTTTGTGCAAACACACGACTGACTTACTTTTTCAGAATTAACCGTGCTGATTGTGTTAAAATTTACCTACAAATGTAATTAATTTTATTTGTCATTATTATATAATTTCGTCTTGTCTAAATTAGCATTGAAAACTAATTAAACTGTTTTTTTATTCGAATTTATTTATTTTCTGTGGTTAGTTGACAAAATTGACTACATAAATAACATCATAGTTTTTATAATTTACAAGTCTTATTTGATTGTATATCTCTCTGTGTGTACATGAAGTTTTCCGTTTAAATGTTTTTAAATTAATTCCGTATTAGTAAAAAATAATCCTTGACCTTATCCTTAGATCTGTCTGGAGTTTTTATTTATGAAATTAATGTAATAAATTTGATTCAAATACGATATGATTTGGTAATTTCTGATTTATTTTATTGCTCTCTAAAATACACACGTACAGACAGATACATTAATTGTACCATTTAAAGCATTATTTAAGTCAAAAAGTGAACTTAATCTATAGTTACTTATAAAAGAAAGTCTTTGTGTGCATGCAGACGAATCTATCTCACTTACTGCCGTGAAATTTGACACACAGGTAGTCGTAATGGTGACTGAATGCACCTCGAAACCCGAATTTTAAAATTCAATCTGGAATTGTTTGCTTTGTGTTATTTTGTATAGTTCTGAGACAAATTCAGTTCGCGATGACCGATGACACATACACGAAAAACGTCACAATAGACGGACAGAATAGCGTCTCTAGTCTACGCGAAATGCCGGCATTCAATATGGAGGTTGTTTGGCACAGCTGAGAATGGCACCTCAAAATCCACGTTAGAATAACTTTAATGTTACAGGAAACGTCAGAAGTGAAGGATGGAAGATCTAGCTGACGTTTGATTAACGTTAATAGTCACATGAAATTTCAATTGCAGGTTATGAACTGTCAAAACAATTGGTCATTTTCAGTTAGAGATGACACTTGCTAGTAAACGTCATAATCAACAGACGGAATAGCGTCAATCGTGCAATACAACGTGTTTTGTCAACTGATAAATGCTCCGAATTAACAGCATTAAATAATGAATATATCAAAGATGAAGATTTAATAATAATCGAGAGGATTGTTATGGAATACGAAAGGCTATCGAGAAAAAAATATTCCCTCTCATCGACCAGTTGTTCTTTACTACAAGATGTAATTTTCTATACTATAATGGCTACAAATCTAGAATATATACTTCTATTTCGGGAGTGTCATAGGGGTGCAATATATTGTAACGTTTTCGGGTTCGCAATAAACAACTCGTGCAATTTATTTATTTAAAACAGCCTGTATATTCATACACTTAAAATTAATTACAATATAAAAATGTAAAACTAATGTATCACAACTTAAACTACTACGATTTAAATTAACACAGGTATTTATTTACTACTACTATTTATATGACACGATAATATTTATGTCTTTATTGCACTATATTTATGTTTATTCTTCGGCTACCACTCAAGGAACTATTTATTTATTTCTTATATTTATTTGGTCTGTTCCGCGCGACTACTGCTTAAAGACTTTCTTATTCCGGAATTATTCATCCATCGGTGACCCAGCCGCCTTATATACAGATACGAAACATCTGGAAGCATTCGCGTAAACTCCATCTCCCTCTCGATGTTTGTAGAACATTCGACAGACATTCTGTCTCTTTGCAGTACAACGCAAATAGATGATTTATTGCTTTACGATGTTTACCAGCCGCGCCGAATATTTGCCTTTCTTTTGTCGTTGCCCGGATGTCTACTGGTTTCGTTACAATATTGTTAATGATTTAATAAATATTTTGTTGTGGATATCTAGGGTACTTCCTGCCAAGAATTTTAGCCGTTTTGCTCTGAATGTTTTCCAGTAATTTTTAATAATAATTACTATAATACTTTTAAAAAAATGAACATAATTCTTTCGTATGTAATACATTCTCTATATTATTTTTCATCATCTCAAAAACGAGCATGATTTGAGGAAGGCGGCACTTAAAACGAAACACTTGAATTACGGCAACGATTACTTGCTATTTCTCAATATGTTTCCATTTAGCATTAATACATTTGGACCAGCGATGTTGGCATGCCATTATATCAGTTTTATACTCATCATCAAGGTCGTCAAAAGAGTAGTCCATTCTTTATGCGCCCACTGCTGACATTGCCGTTCCGATGTTTGTACATAGCAATGGAGCCAAACAAAAGATAAAAATCTACTGGATTGATGATAAAGAGCTTCAAGTTTTTTTTTAGAACTTAGCTCTCTTTTTTTGCTTTTCATGTGCATTTAGTAAATACGGCACCCACCTAGCAGAAATCTTAGCATGCCTAATGTTACATGCAAACTGTAGTTAACACATTCAGCAGACATGCCCACATTCTTGTCACTCTTGTCCACTTTCACAATACGGTCACACAATCCAACGTTATGGACTTTTTTTGAACCATTTCTGGAATGGTAGCACGTTTCCATGGTCGAAAACGTGTTTCATCGTCGACGGTCATGCCCCATTTTAAAAGCAAGTTACCCAGTGTCATATTGTGACCAATGTTTGCTGTATATCCGTCAAAATTTCAGTTGCGTTATCTTCATAAAATAAAAAAAAAAAGTACTAAGTTGCACCACGAATAACAATTCTTCTTCTTTATTGTGGCTTTGAGTTAGACTGTTTAGTCTTTTACTCTTCATCTGGGTGCGGTGAATCTCCGAATGTCTGGAGTAGAGTTTGATTAGCTATTATTTATTTGTATTTTGATTAGAATTTGTGAAGGGGTATTAAAGTAGGACCATTTTAGGTCTTTTGTGCTTGACGTTTTCATGTCTATCGTATGCGAGTGCTTTTTTAAGATTATGGTTTATGTGGTTTTCCATCTAGTTATAGAAGCTGAGTGCTCTTTCCTTGATGTAGTCATAATTATTTGATTATTTCTCATATATCATGGAGCATTTAGTATCATTCTGAGAGTGGTGTTTTGTATTATTTGCAGTTTATTGATATTGGTCTTGCATGCGTGTACCCATATTGGGCGTAGTACTTGTTTGTAAAGTATGATTTTGTTGTTCGTGTTCAGCTTGCTTTTTCTGCCTATAAGTGGCAATAGTTGACATCTTGTTTGTTCGGTTTTGATTACCGTTTTTGCTATGTGTGTGTGTGTGTGTGTTGTAATTGAGCTTTGTATCCAGGTATGCACCCATTTATTTAACTTCTTGACTCCATGGTATAGTGTTGTTGTTGATGGTTATTTCGTTGTCGGTTGTTTTCCGATTCCTTTGAAAGATTATTGCTTGGAATTTGTCTTCGTTTATTGTTGTCCTCTCTACTTGAAAGTAATACCTTTCTTTTACGAATAAACACTGATTTGACTCAAGGTACACCTTACGTCAAATGATCCTCATGGCATAAAAGGTACATTTTATTCATACATTAATAGCAAATGGATTTTAAATACTTACCTTATACATGTTTATCTGAGACTAAATAAATTTTTTTGAAAACTAGTATTACCTCAAAATGAGTTTATAAGGTCCAATTTTGCTTGTCTGGTCAATAAATACTACAAGTCGTCTTATATGTAACTTGAAAATTATTATTTACATTGGCAATAATGAAGTGTCCGGGTTTATTCATTTATTGATAAATATCAATTTACTGCCAGTGAACATTAAATGTTGATTTGTAATAAACACCAATTAAAATATAAATCTTTAGTTCATTGTGTAACGGTTACGAAGATCGCGTAAAAAGTATATAGAACTTTGTGGACGATGTTGGATTACTCTTCCGTGATTAAAGTTTTAGGTAGATAAAGATAATACTTCAATTATAATTTATATATTTGAAGCCTCGTCGAACCGACTTTGGAAGAATTAAACTGTAAATCTTTTTGTGAATTAAAATTTATTTAAAGTATAAAGAAAATGCAACTTGCGTGCATTTTTTGATGTGGTGTAACTGACATGACAAGCATTTTATATAACACAATAAATTAATTCTTCTCTCTTGTCTATATCAGTAGATACGTAATTCGAATTAAAACATTAAAGCGTGAAATCTATAATAATTTTAATTAAAAAAAACATGCATATAAAAATATGTATAATAACTAGTCGGAACAGAAAATAGTCTAACATAATCAATTGTTACAGGCAATCTACACCGTGTAGAGACATTATCTTAATGTTTATCTAGTAAAGAAAATTAGCGAAACAACAATGAACACTACCTTATATAATGAAGGTAATAAGCAGAACAATCGAAACACCGGGCGACGTAATTACCGTGTAATACGTAGGTATTTACTACTATTACTCTAATCTTTAGATTATACAAATTGATTATTCTATCGCCTCTATAACAATGTTTTCGCAATTCAAGTGAATATCCGAGAAAAAATGATAAAATGATATAATATTTGACGTCCGCCTTAGTTTATTAATTGTTTTACATAGATATTCTCGGTGCATACAATAATCACATTGTATAGATACAAATTTACTACAGTGTTATGCAGATATTTTACAAAATGTGTCGATATTAAATTTACTTATCTGTTAGGAAAATATAACAATTTCGTTTAGTTGAATTGATGATAAATACAAATTTCAAATTTAAATTGAAACGTAAACCAAAAACATATATATGTGCAAATTTAAGTTATTTAGACGATAATATGAAGTTTATTAATTTAGAATATAAATAGTGTAGTTTTATTACGTTCAAGAAATCATAATAGTTGTTATGTACCTGATAACAGTGATAACAAATATTTATGTGGATAATTATTTGAGTCTAACCTTCACCGACAAATGACATTTAGTCCAGTATTCGAAAACTTTACTTTAATATATGCTTATTTCGAATTAGTATTAATTTTTTATTAGACATAAAATTTCATAAAAATTATAAATAACAACCGATTTTATTGTTACTATTCATCACACCCTAGTTACCCATATTATAATCTTTTTAACTATCCACGAATTAATTTGTTTTCTCAATCTTATATACATGAAATATTATCAATAAAGAATACATTTTCGATAACGAAATATTAGTGTAAAATATATAGATCGAAACATGTTCACCATAATTACTCCAGACTTGAAGAGCTAAGGCTCACATCCATTTGGTGGTCCATTTGGCCTAATGAACACCATCTCTTTTTGTGAATGTGTTGTTGAAGATTTCTTCGTACTTAGGTGCTAAATAGGGACTCTTTGTTACTTATTTATGCCGTTCAGGACAGTCTGCTGCTGTCAACCGCTATGTCCGAAGGTCCCCTGTCGACTTTTTTTTAAAATAGGGAACTTTCTATTACTTTTAACGGTCTAAGGACAGTCTCATATGCTGTCGACCTATCTTCTTGAAAGTTACCTGTCGACTTCCTTTCTTGAAGGCTCGTGGTCGACTTTCTTCCTCCATTGGGATTTGCTGTCCGGGACGCACATGCAAATCCCTCTTCGCTCTTCATAGCAGTTATAGTTCACACGCATTTTATCACGTTCGACCGGCGAAACACACTCGACGCCATGAGTCTTTTATATATAATACAAACATTTCGTATCTAAATAATGCTTAACTCATACATGACAATAAATTTGGCATATGTAAATGAAAATAATTAAGCCACCTTTAAAGGTATAAATTTGCTGATTCACCAGCAAGCCTATCTCAGAGCAAAACAAAATTAGATTTTAATGAACAAATAAAGTTAAATTGCTATTAAATATCGCGGTGCAAAATAATGAAAAAAATCGTGAAATAATCAAAAACGTTCCCTCATGTTATACGTATAACAAAAGCAGATGTTTCCGACGATTCATTTGCGATTGATGTCGCGTGCACGTGCTTTGAATTAATATGAAATTCCTCTTTTTCAAATCGAATTTTAATCTGTGCCAATATAATGAAGAGATGTACAAAAACAAATCGACGAAAAGAACAGACTATTTTCGCATTCAGCATTAATAAACAAACATGTTCACCTGTTTTCTCTCTTACGGTTCAATTAAAATCCTCGATTGTCTGCATCGTTGATGAGGCGCATAAATCAACACCGGTTTTTATTGGCTGAAACTACATGTTATCGTCGTCCTTTGTTGAAAATATTTTGAAACGCAGTATATTGTAATAGAAGAGACGCGTTATGGGTATGTAACTGGATTTAAATTGATATAACACCTGTTATCTGTTTATTTTATGTCGAGAAAGTTTATTAATCAGCGTTGATAAGTAATTAGTTATTTCAAAATATTGTGAGACTAGAGAGGCCAAATTGTAATGTTATCACACTTATCAGCAATGACTAACTGTGTTGATACACTTGAAAAATTGTTAAACCCATAACGTTAGTAACGAGAAATTACTTACATAAACGCATAAAATTGTTCGTATACATTTGCAAAATATATGCGAAACACGTCCATAAAAACGTTTGGACATTAATTTATATTTCCTAAGAAATAATAATAATACTAATTGTATTATGCAACAAAAACTGCAACAAGAAAGTGAAATACATATTACAAACTAAATAAATACAATAAAAGAAAAGACAAACTCGTATATTTGGAAATTGTCTTCAATTAAAAAATTCAAAATTCTTATTTTTTTGCATGTGCTTTAATTTATTTAACTGCATTTAAACCTTTAATAGCTGGATATTGCAGACTTTTTCGTTACACTTGATTCTGTAATAACGAAAACTAATCAAGGAGCTGCTTAGTTTTTCTGGTACAGTTTATTTCAGCATTCAGTTACTTTTCTGAGACAATAATATCAAGTATTCTATATTACAGGCTTATTTCTAATATGTGGCATCAATATTAAGAAACAATAATTCAAAGGCAGAAACCAATAAGTAATTCGTATATATGAACTCTCATATAAAAACTAAACATGGATAGAGTAACTCCAATACTACCTATACATCCAGAATTCGATTCTCAACCACGCCATCTGAAATTTCTAGTTCATAAAGATTTTTATGAGCTGCTAACGTGCTTCGGAGAGCAACCTGAAGCGGTCGATTCTGGTTATATCGGTAGCTTTTCGACCGTGTTAGCGGCGCTTAAGCGGTGTGAAAGGGATCTACTGACGTTAGCAAGAATGTATACGATTTCTTGTTTATAAGAAATTTCAAAATTCGGACCGGAAGTAACACTTTTACTCTTACCGAATAGCAGCTTTTGCAGATATTTCTTATATTATGCATTGTATAGCTGGATTTGGAACAATTTCTGTACAAACAATTTTTCAAAATATACACACAGTGCAAAGAGTAAATACATCAGATGGTATACTACCATAAAGATATAATACTGATAACATATACATATACGCACAGCATATATGAATTTATGCATTTATCAGTATACACACAAACATCTAGTGTCACCCAACATCGGCACCGAAAGCGATGGTTTCTAACTGCATTCGCATGCTATAAAGAAACCTACATGTAATATATCTTGATGGTAGTATAGCATCTTATGTATTTAACTCTTTGCATTTTCAATTGAGGTGGTGCCACCTATTGGCTCTATTATGCGGGACACACTATTAACACGCAGGTTTCTTTATAGCATGCGAATGCAGTTAGAAACCATCGCTTTCGGTGTCGCTTTTGGGTGACAGATGTCGTTGTGATTTTCTCACGGGCATTTGCCACCCAAACCGAACATAGGTAGCGATCCTACTTTGAAGGTCATTACCAGCAGTCGCACGTACACTGACGAGGCCTTAAAGGTCGAAACACGGATCTGTACGTTGATTGTCGGTAATGACACTAGATGTATGTGTGTATCCTGACAAATACATATATTCATATATGCTTTGCGTATATATGTATATATGTTGTCAGTATACATACAGTGGTTTATTTTATTAAGAAGATACATAATTTAAAACTTAATTTGGATAACGTTAGAATACAAATTTCGGAACGCATATAAGTATAAGAAAGTTGTGTGGTGTCCACACCTCAATTTACATTAAAAAAGCTTGTACTTTAATTTAGATCCTAATTATAATTTATTAACTGACACTCATTAAATAATTACAAAAACAATAATAATAGTAACACATATTCAACAACTGTAGAGAAATAATTTTACAGTTTTTAATTGTACAGGCAGGACGGTACCTATCTACTTGATAATAGAGTGATAGTATATACCGGTGCTAAAAGTTTTGTTTATTTTCCTGGAATATTTTACCCTGATTGTATTACATTAATATTGTAACTGTAAATCGTCCATTTTTTACGAGTCTAAACCAAAACTAAAATACAAATATTGAAATTCAAGGAACGACAAGCCACTTATGTAATGTAATGTCATAACTTTTACAAATTAGTATTTAACATCTTGTTTTTTCTTCTATCATATAATTATTTAGTATCCAGAACATATATTTGCTTATATATTTATGAAATATTATATAATGTATATTCATATTTTTATTGGGCATCTTTAAGCATAAAATATATTTACGGCTTTTTCTGTCTTTAAAATCATCTTAATTCTGAGTCTTATATTTGCCTTTAATTATCATAAAGACTAATATTGGTATAGTAAGAAATGCTATTTGTTACGTTACATAATGTAGGTATGCTCATAAATTATTTTTTCTGGTGTTGTTAAATACTGTAAAATATGTTTCAGTCTTTGATAGATACATGTATAACTCTACTGAATAATTAGCTATTACTTTTTGTAACATTAACATTTATGTACCTAATCTCTAATTTTAAATACAGTATGGATAATATAAATAATAAAATATAAATAGCATACGTACGATTTGGCTGATAAACATTCGATGTTCATCTTTGCAGAGGAAATCTATGAATATAGGCAATTTTTTTTCTGTTTCGCTGAACAACGTCAGTATAGTTCATATATGGCTGTCATATACATATACTAGTGACATTTTGACATATATCTTGAAAATGTCTCTAGTAACCAGTCTTTTTTCTCCTTTCAGGCTTGCACCTGCGCAGTACCGAGGACTCTCGGATGCCGCGAGAGAGCTTTGGGACGGATATAGGAATTAATAACCGTCAGCATCGTAATTGCTACGACCCTGAGTATGCTCGTATGGAATCTTGGCTCGATGAACATCCGGAATTCGTTCAGGACTACTTCTTAAGGTTAGTTTAATGTAAATAATCAAGACAGCATTAGAGCAAATTTATTTTAAGTAAAGTATGGACTTCGTTAATCTCATATTGTTCATTAAACACGTTATTCCAATTTTTATCTCTTACATTAATCCTAATGTCTTTTATTCTATTGCCATTAAGTAATACGTATTTCCTTTTAATAATACTGCTTGAATATTGGATACTTATTTGGCGATTCTTCTTACACAAAAATTAATCCTAACGTCACTATTAATTTAAGAACAGTTATATTGTCTATGCATTATTAAATTATTTTGCATAAAATGACACCAAAGTGTTTAATATTGTTATGCTTCTTTAAAGAAATCATTGAATGAATGGTAGATTATGTTATACAGAGTTAGTTAGTCAACATGTAAATATTTTTGAAACCAAAAATATTTTGAAAATGTTATGTGGAGCAAAACTCACTTCATGACGTGGAATCCGTACTCTCTCCGATATTAGAAGTTACTACATACTTTACTTATTGATGTTATAGCATTTTATGAGATTCTTAATTTATTTGCCTGTTATACTGAAAATTATCGGTGAAAACGCAGAAAACGCTTAGGCAGATGGAATGGAACATCAATCTTTTGTAAACAAAAATAAGATTGCAGTAAGACATTTCTAATGTAAATATAACTGACGTCGTAACGACTAATTCTGTTAATATCTAATTCTGCTAATATTTATATATTTATGAATATAATACACATCTTGTGGTTTAGGTATATATAAAGTATACAAAGTGAATAATCGACGAAGGAGATACATGTTGAAACTCCATTATATATATATAATAAAACACAAGTGTATAGTTTCAAAATTATTATAATGTTTAACACACTACATATGTTTCGCCACACTGTGGCTTCATCAGCTGGATGAAAATACAATTTCAAAATACAAATTAGCTCCTATATATATCAATACAAATTACAAAAATAATCTCATTCTAAGAGGGGGTGGACATGTTTAAATTTTAGATTTAGTAGGGGGGAGTTTGTTATGCCTGGAATTCACTTTTGTATTTGGGCCTTGTAAGGTTATGTGTTTTTTTGAATTACTTAAAGAATTGTCTAGAGCGCGTGACTTTTCGAACAACCCTCGTACATCTTACAGTATCTTGGAAGGCAATGACCATTAATTGTTTATCTGAGCGTGTCTTATACATGATTGTTTGCTCTCGGAGCTTCAAGTTATGTGAAATG
Organism: Amphimallon solstitiale; assembly: GCA_963170755.1. NCBI lineage: Eukaryota > Metazoa > Arthropoda > Insecta > Coleoptera > Scarabaeidae > Amphimallon > Amphimallon solstitiale. The sequence goes on from OY720683.1 coordinate 104,484,119, forward strand.
CCTTTGACAGTTGCGTGTGCTGTGTTCTCGGTTAAAAAACCCTCTTTGTGAGTGTGTTTTTGTATCTTATGTCACGTAAACTAATTATCTTAATTCTAACTTATTTTATCCTATCTGTGACAACATCCTTGTGCTATATGAGTTACTTTTACATGCCTGTTCGGGCCTTGTTTACAACTATTTATTTATATCTTCCGATGCCTGAGAAGTGCCTTTAACCTGTGGCATTTACGGGACCGCTGTAGTTGCCATAGATTTACATTCGTTGAGACAACAGTCCGGCTTTATTGTGTTCTCTGTCGTTTGTATTTATACGTCTTGTAGAACACGCACATGTGCTTCGGCCGAACAATGTTTTCCTATCATCCATTCATCTCTAAAAATGTAATAGATGTTAGATAGGGAATACCTCAAAATCTTGGGCATACTATTAATTGTCTTGCAGGTCGCTCTGTTGCTTTAGCATCGAAATTCTATGTGATGTAAACATCTGTTGGTTTATCCCCGGTACAGCTGAAGAGGGGTTATGTGTTGTTGTTATTCTGAAATATATGTTCAGATCGGTTTTACTAACCGTCTTCTCGTAGCATATTAAGAACTTGGAACTTCTTTATATATTTACCTACAGGTTCCGATGATCTTTTAAAATCAAGTTGGACTTTATCTAAGTTTTGTTGACATAGTCGCCCAATGTTCGTGTTGTTAGATTTGCTGGGGCAATGCCGCCAACCGTACAACTGTGTACGTAACTATTCGTTTTGGAATCACATGGTTTCGGATCACTGTGACAGGCTAAGTTTGCTTCCATCGCGGTCATTGTTGTGAATTGAGAGTTGCAAATAATTGGAAACTTCGAGATTTATTAGAGACATGTTACTGTCAATCTTCCCTCGTGATACATTTTGTGGTTGTTGGAAGGTACAAATCTTTCGTGCGATTCTAGGGTAATTTTCGTTTGTTTCGGTGTTGAGGGCCTGCGCAAAGATAATATCCGTCGGCGTTCGAAAACCACGTTTCTGATTTCACTTATGCAAGTCAATCTCTAGTGAGAACATTAGCGCTTTTCTGCTTATTTTCCGTTGAGTATTAATTACTTTGTCCAAGTGGACATTTCGCATTATTGCGGCTTTAAATAAATAAGCAGTGTTTGTCGATACCTAAATGTAGGTGAATTTCGTGAGATTTATCGATTTATCGTTTTTTTTTGGATCTACGATACACCCTCTTGGAGGGCTATATTTACTTTAAATTTTGTGCTTCTGTACGACTTGTGGAGTCGATTCCGTCATCCCCATTAACTAGGGGTAAGTGAGTAAATTTCTGTTAATTTACGGTATTCTAACTTTGGGTTTTTTTTTGTCTTGAATTTAATAGGATGTTAGTACAGGGCTAAGCCTTCAGACATTATACGCTGGTTTGGCCGCTGTAGATGCCGTTTTGATTTATGTAAGAGTTGTGCCTACCTTTTCACTTTGGATTTTGGGTGGATTTACAACGTACAATTAGAAGACCTCCACCATCTTAACTCCAGTTGGCGTGCCTCCGCCATTTTGAGATTTCAGATAAGTACAACCAAGTACCTAATTTACCGAAGTGTATTTCGGCCATTTTGATGGAAATGTAGAGCCAGAGTACTGGACATTTTACAGATTTAATTTTCTTATATCCTTGAATTGAGACTTTTAGAGTGCATATAAGATACTTGTCGTACCACTTATTACAGGTGTGGACGCATTAATTTCATTATTAATTTTTTTTGCTGTATTGTAAATTTGTTTTGCCGTATACCGAGTGACCCTAAGAAGCAGTTTTATGGAGGGTTCTCGTTGATGTAATTAAATTTTGTTGTGCTTAATTACTAGAGAATTTTGTCGTTATAACACTAACTTTTCTTGCAGGCTTTTGTCTAAATTTCTGAGCTAGTTAAATTCATCCCTGCAAGTGTAAATTTTGTTCAGGAAGCTCAGTGTTTTTGTATATTATAAAATTTCCTTTCTAATTTTATCTTTAATTATTTGACATTTGATAATAAGAAACCTTCATTTAAATTAATTATGATCATGTAATCAAACCTTGTGTTTGGCAATTTAACGAATTTTTCACTTTGTTAGTCTAAGTCTTAAGTACTAGTTGATATTAATTTTCTTGCGTACATATTAAATCACATTTTGTGTTAACATTGCCGTAGTGGCGTTTTCATGATATTACTTTGTAAATATATTATGTGAGGTAATGAAACGTTTCTGCTACCAACCATCTTCTGCCGAAACGCAGAGATTATGATTTAGTGTTAAGACTTGTTATTTTCTTTTATATTTCATTTCTATTACCTAACGCTTGTTTACTAAATTATCAAACTGTCTAGTTATCATTTCTTCTTTTCTTTGTATTTCAATTTTTTTATTTTTACTCAACGTCTGTTAACTTTTAAAACTGTTCAGACAGAATCGTGTCACTTTGTAATTTTCTATTATATTTAACTTCTTCATTTTCTTAAAAAAAAAATTATAAACATAAACAGCTTTCTAAATTTTAATTAAATCTTGCTACATTTCGTAATACCTTTCTTTTATTCTACCTCTACATACCTCATATAATTTTGTGACAAGCACGTGCGTAAGGTTAGGTGCTTTGCCTATACAGGGTGATCAATAGGAACCCGCTGGAGGGACACAGCCAGTGGAAGCTCATAGGAGGCGCAGGTAGGTTATCGTTAAGGTAACATAGTGTCCTGGTGCCCGGACAACGTCGCTCGCGTCTTTGCCGACCGACGCTCTACTTTTGGTGTAAGTTTATCTGAACCTTCACGCCGTCTGCGACAGAGTTAGCTCGGCCCTGCGTTTTTCCAGATTCAATCATCGCCTATTGTGATTCTCCGTTATCTTTAACTAAATTTAGTCTGCTATCTTAGTGCGACGTAGTTCCGGAGTAAGAAGTTATTTAAATCTAGTTGATCATTCAATATTATACCTAATTTATTACATTTATTAATTTCTAAACTTTCTAACATATTAAGTTTTTTACTTTTTCCTAAAACATGTAACGTTGTAAAATTAGTATTGAATTTATGATTATGTTCTAAGCAATGATTAGCAAAAGTTGAGTCTGTCTTCTTATCCCTATAACATCTTTCGTGTTCTTTCATTCTAGTATCGAATGTCCTTCCTGTCTGTCCTACATACACTTTTTTACAGTCTTCGCATGTCAACTTGTACACCCCTGAGTTTAATCTATTGTCCGTTTTATCTTTATTGTTTTTTATTGCGTTTTGTAAGGAATTTCATTCAAAACCAACAATTCCTTACAAAACGCAATAAAAAACAATATAGATAAAACGGACAATAGATTAAACTCAGGGGTGTACAAGTTGACATGCGAAGACTGTAAAAAAGTGTATGTAGGACAGACAGGAAGGACGTTCGATACTAGAATGAAAGAACACGAAAGATGTTATAGGGATAAGAAGACAGACTCAACTTTTGCTAATCATTGCTTAGAACATAATCATAAATTCAATACTAATTTTACAACGTTACATGTTTTAGGAAAAAGTAAAAAACTTAATATGTTAGAAAGTTTAGAAATTAATAAATGTAATAAATTAGGTATAATATTGAATGATCAACTAGATTTAAATAACTCCCCGCTACTAAATCTAAAATTTAAACATGTCCACCCCCTCTTAGAATGAGATTATTTTTGTAATTTGTATTGATATATATAGGAGCTAATTTGTATTTTGAAATTGTATTTTCATCCACCTGATGAAGCCACAGTGTGGCGAAACATATGTAGTGTGTTAAACATTATAATAATTTTGAAACTATACACTTGTGTTTTATTATATATACAAAGTGATATTGAAAAAATTTAGTGCATAATACTGTTAGTTCTTCTATAACACAGTACTATGCACTCAAAAATCCCTCTGAACACAGTTTCAGAATTACTATTTTATTAATTACTAACAGTTATAAATAATGTGTGATATAGGTACTTCTAAAGAAAGAGTCTTAAATTAGCGACCATTTTTCTGAATAGAGAATTAAAATTTTCCGGCCATTGATTGATGATTGCTGAGCATATTATTGCGAAGTTTATAAAAAAATCTGTATCGTACATGATCTTCAGTATTTACTTCTACGAAATACATAATAGCATGTACAAATTATTATTTTAAAGGAAGTAATAAACATGCGAAATCTTTTGAATGTTTAGACACTGAGGAAAGTAGCTTATAATCACCGAATTACTATCGAAAACTGAAAATATTATTTCCAGAAAGCATCAAAATTTTCATATATTATACAATTTTTTTTTTTTATTCAGAGTGAGTTCACGAAAAGTAAAAAACATGTTTATGTGCTTTCTACCAGTTTTTTTTTAACGTAATCGGTGGTGGGCAAGCGCTATATTTTCGGAATGAACAGTGAAAGCTGCTTTAAATTGTGTACACGTTACCCAGCTAGTGCGACCTTCATGACTACCTAAAGATTTACGACAGGCTTGAAGGGCTACACCATCGTTGCGATGTCATTTCCACCTTTCCAAACTGTACAGAGTCGGCTGTGGTGTTTTGTCATGTTATCATTTCATAACACCTATCTTTGTTATTGGCTCTAAACATATTTTTGGCTGATGTAAGAAGATCAAGTCTGTTAATTTTACATCAAGAATCCAACTACTTAATTTTAAGTCTTGAAACGAACTGTTTGATGTTACATCTTGAATTGAATCTTTTCTTAACAGTAAGAGTATCCTCAAAGTATGAGTTACTCCCACCAAACGAAATACTATTGGAAGATCACCCTATTTTCTGACCTCAACATTACATTTATTAACAATAATGTCCCGATTTACAAAGTTCTAACGTAAATTTCTGATACCCTTCTGGTTTGTATTTTAGTTTAAATTATGCATAATAAAATTTGATAAGATGCTTTGCCTTTGTCAAAGAAAGCAAATTACAGGCAATGTTTTATACTAAAGGTATGAACGGGAATTTCAAACCGACCAAAAGGTTTCGGTACTAAAATAATATGCAAATATTTCCGTTTTTTGACAAAGGATCGTAAACTTAAAAGTAGTATTCAACCAAAATTCTTAGTCATAAATATATGTACACGTGAGGTCATAAATAGCCGACAAGAAAACATCGTAAATGTACCTTGCTGCTCAGGTATATACAGGGTGAGTTTTTTTGAATGTTTAGCATTGGGATCTCAGAAACTACTGGAGATAGAAAAACGCTTAAATGGGGAAAGATGTGCAGTTTTACGAATTTGATTTAAAACTGCTTTTGTTTCTCCGATAACTTTCATGGCTTATTAGATATTCAAAGAAAACTAAATTTTACGTTTTTCTTTAAACATGCTTAGCATCGTTAATAGTAATTTTAGAGAAAAAGTGTTCAGACAAAAGTTTTAGATAATTTTACGCCAAATAAAACTATGTAGCTAATATTTTTTTTTCGTTCGCCATTATCGAGTTATGACACAAACTTGTGTTTTTTTAAATGGAAACCATAGTTGGTTTTGACATCATTAAAAAGCTTATTTTTTGCTGATTACAATGATATAAGGTTTGATATGGTTATTTTAAAAAATAAAGAGGATATAGACATTTTTATGGTTTTTATGGAAAACAATTGAATTTCGAACTGATAAAATACAAACCAAACGAAAACTTATTTTGAAATCTTATGTAGTAATAAAATGAAAACTATAAGAACTTTTATTAAGGGCACACAACATTATTAATGTTCAAAGATACCTCCATTATTATTAATACACAAATTGCATCTCTTCACAACAGAATTTGTAGCATTGCGTACTTTACGCCTACCAATGTTATTAAAAGCAACTAAGACAGCTTCTCTTAAATCGTCGATTGTTTCATATGTTCTTTTGTATACTGTGTCCTTTAGTACACCCCACAAGAAAAAATCCAAAACTGATAAATCAGGGGATCTAGCCGGCCATTCAATGGGTGCATTTCGTACTATCCATTGATTACGGAAGTTCAAATTTAAATAATTTATAACATTCAGTTGATTGTGCGGAGGCGCTCCGTTATGTTGAAACCATTGCATTGCTCGGGTTCTTAAATTTAAATTATCTAACATTTCCTCGAAATCTTGTAAAAAATTAAGATAACGATTGCCAGTTAGTGATGCATCAAAAATAAAAGGAGGAAGAACAGTTGATCCTATAACACCACCCCAAACATTAAACCCAAATTTAATTTGTGGTCTCCTATGTTCAACGTGAAGCGGATTTGTTTGAGACCATATTATGTGCTCATTGTGCCTATTAAACATTCCACAATTTGTGAAACGAAATTCATCAGTCCATAATATTTTCATTGAGCAGTGTGGATCGTTTTGACACTGATCTTTAAACCATCTACAAAAAGCTATTCGTCTGATGTTATCACCTTCATGTAAAGTTTGTGATACTGATAATTTGTAGGGACGAAATTTATGCTTCTTCAACACTCTGACAATAGTGCGTTGAGAGGAGCCCATTTCTGTTAAAATTTGTCGGGTCGATATAGAGGGATTCTGAGCGACACATGCTAATATGTTTATTTCTCTATCTTCATCCATCCCTTTTTTTGATTTTGGTTTAACGAACGAACCATAATCTGCTAAATTATCCCATAATCTCTTAAAAGTAGGTAGCCACGGCTGATATCGATCAAAATAATTTTTAAAATAAACTTCAGCAGCTCTAGTAGAATTTCTCTGGCACTGAATGTAACATTCAACCATATCACGCTTTTCTACGTTAGAAAATTCCATAGCCAATGCAAACTTATGATTAACGGCCGTTTACACCGCTTATAGTTAGGTTACAATTAAATTAATTAATAGTTAATTGTCAAACATTGACGGCCGTTTACACCGCTTATAGTTAGGTTACAATTAAATTAATTAATAGTTAATTGTCAAACATTGACAATTAACTATTAATTAATTTAATTGTAACCTAACTATAAGCGGTGTAAACGGCCGTTAATCATAAGTTTGCATTGGCTATGGAATTTTCTAACGTAGAAAAGCGTGATATGGTTGAATGTTACATTCAGTGCCAGAGAAATTCTACTAGAGCTGCTGAAGTTTATTTTAAAAATTATTTTGATCGATGTCAGCCGTGGCTACCTACTTTTAAGAGATTATGGGATAATTTAGCAGATTATGGTTCGTTCGTTAAACCCAAATCAAAAAAAGGGATGGATGAAGATAGAGAAATAAACATATTAGCATGTGTCGCTCAGAATCCATCTATATCGACCCGACAAATTTTAACAGAAATGGGCTCCTCTCAACGCACTATTGTCAGAGTGTTGAAGAAGCATAAATTTCGTCCCTACAAATTATCAGTATCACAAACTTTACATGAAGGTGATAACATCAGACGAATAGCTTTTTGTAGATGGTTTAAAGATCAGTGTCAAAACGATCCACACTGCTCAATGAAAATATTATGGACTGATGAATTTCGTTTCACAAATTGTGGAATGTTTAATAGGCACAATGAGCACATAATATGGTCTCAAACAAATCCGCTTCACGTTGAACATAGGAGACCACAAATTAAATTTGGGTTTAATGTTTGGGGTGGTGTTATAGGATCAACTGTTCTTCCTCCTTTTATTTTTGATGCATCACTAACTGGCAATCGTTATCTTAATTTTTTACAAGATTTCGAGGAAATGTTAGATAATTTAAATTTAAGAACCCGAGCAATGCAATGGTTTCAACATAACGGAGCGCCTCCGCACAATCAACTGAATGTTATAAATTATTTAAATTTGAACTTCCGTAATCAATGGATAGTACGAAATGCACCCATTGAATGGCCGGCTAGATCCCCTGATTTATCAGTTTTGGATTTTTTCTTGTGGGGTGTACTAAAGGACACAGTATACAAAAGAACATATGAAACAATCGACGATTTAAGAGAAGCTGTCTTAGTTGCTTTTAATAACATTGGTAGGCGTAAAGTACGCAATGCTACAAATTCTGTTGTGAAGAGATGCAATTTGTGTATTAATAATAATGGAGGTATCTTTGAACATTAATAATGTTGTGTGCCCTTAATAAAAGTTCTTATAGTTTTCATTTTATTACTACATAAGATTTCAAAATAAGTTTTCGTTTGGTTTGTATTTTATCAGTTCGAAATTCAATTGTTTTCCATAAAAACCATAAAAATGTCTATATCCTCTTTATTTTTTAAAATAACCATATCAAACCTTATATCATTGTAATCAGCAAAAAATAAGCTTTTTAATGATGTCAAAACCAACTATGGTTTCCATTTAAAAAAACACAAGTTTGTGTCATAACTCGATAATGGCGAACGAAAAAAAAATATTAGCTACATAGTTTTATTTGGCGTAAAATTATCTAAAACTTTTGTCTGAACACTTTTTCTCCAAAATTACTATTAACGATGCTAAGCATGTTTAAAGAAAAACGTAAAATTTAGTTTTCTTTGAATATCTAATAAGCCATGAAAGTTATCGGAGAAACAAAAGCAGTTTTAAATCAAATTCGTAAAACTGCGCATCTTTCCCCATTTAAGCGTTTTTCTATCTCCAGTAGTTTCTGAGATCCCAATGCTAAACATTCAAAAAAACTCACCCTGTATATGGCCAATATATGGCTCTTAACTACAACCACAAATATACATGACATACACTGTGACAAAATAAAACATTAATATAAATTAATCATACAACGGAACGGCAGTATTTTTAGATATACTTGGATGAGTTTTAATTTTTCTTTAAAAGGAAGATACCAGGATTAGAGAATCTGTTTCTGCTAAAGAGTGCCATGTTACCACACTTCAGTTTTTAGCTAGTAGGAGAAGCCTGTAATTCACTTGTCCGATAGTGTCTTGACGATCTACCTCACACTACCCAATCTGTTCAGTTGCGTTAGAGGTAGTTGTCGAACCGAGAGCGCCCAAACCAATAAATCAGTCGAGGATATTGTAAGCGCCTGTCCATCTACCCTCGAACATGTAGGACAGCTACTTGACCCCAACAGGTTGAGCCAACATGTTCGACTGCTAACGGGGCGGAGGGAGGCTTAACTCACGCTGATCCGTTAGTGTACCAACCAAGATTTTTAATCGGAGTCTGCGCATTGTAATTACAGTAACTTCTCCGCTTTCTTTGCCGCTGGTTTCCTGATAAATTGATAGGATTCTCTAAAAACTTGACAGCCTCTCCAGTATAGCTCACATATTCTTCTCATAATTGACATGTTTTAGCTTCTTTTCCAATTCTGTACTCAATTCTACAGAACCGCTAAGGATTACTTCGTAATTTTACTGCTTGTTTTGGTAGGGTGTCATTCTCATTCTGTATACGAAATTATATTGAGAATTTTCTCCTGAAGCTTTCTTAAATAAATTATTAAGAAGTTTCACGGAAGAGATGTTTTTTTTTATTATCATTTATTAGTAAGTTCACCTAAATGGATTAGTAAGTACTTGAGAATGAAATTAGTTGGATATAAACGTCTGTCAATTTTTATTTAACTACATATTCTATAATACATGTAAAGGATTCTATAATACTCCGATTATCCTCGATCAACAAAGTAGGTATTCAATTTGGTTATTCATGCATATGTCCGATATTTGTAATACTCATATTGTTTAATATACAAGTTTAATCCTCTTAACTGCCTCCTCTGCACGCCTACTACTCACCATTAATATGAAGTGAATTAGAGCATGCTTAAGAGGCCCAAAGTGCATGTACTTCGTATACTTCACGTTCCGTCTACGTCTGCCGGAAGGTTCCGGTTCTCTCCACATCACATTAATAACTCGAGACCGAGAGATCCTCTGAGCGCCATCCCCTTATTACGTATGCGAACATGAGATATCTAGAATTCTTCATTACTCATGCTCGCGTGTAAATAGAAAACGCAAAGAAAGAAAGTATTAGTATTGAAACCATATTCGATGTACCATTAAACATAAAGTGGTACATGAAATGACAGATTTTGTCAAATTATATTTAATTATATATTTGATAAAAAAGTAGTATGTAATTTTAAGGGTCTTCGCTAGTGAATGGGAAATGTAATATTGGTTGCATAGAACATAATTTAATAAGCCAAGGATGTCTGAGTACTTATTACACATAGGGAATATATAATAAATATTTGAAATAATAACTCAATATCTAAGCGAATAAAAATTTATTTATAACCAAATATTTACACATTTGAAACCGCGGGAAAGATTTATAGCAGAATAACACTTCATTGTAATGTGGGTTGCCTAATTTTAATTTATTTTATATTCATTTTAAACAAAGTAAAGAATAGTTGAACGAAAAATATGTGCACAGCCGGGTAGCTTTCTATTCAATTTATAACGTGAACCGAAGCAAACAAATCTCCTCCGAAGGATTTTTGAGAAAACTGGTTGTTAATATTTTGACATATTAATTAATTTTCTTTAATCCGTTAATTTTTTTCTAAATTTGATTTTTCAGCCGGGTAGATTAATAAATTCTTCATAAGTTGACAGCTTGATAGCTTTTTTCCATCTTTAAAATCAACAAAAATATCTGGCATCTAAAATCTGTTGTTTTTCCATAGTTGACAGATCCACTAGCGAGGACCCTGGGTCCTCGCTAGTGAATCGGAAATGTAATATTGGTTGCATAGCACATAATTTAATAAGCCATGGACGGTCCAAGTACCTATTACACATAGGAAATATATATAATAAATATTTGAAATAATAACTCAATATCTAAGCGAATAAAAATTCATTTATGATCAAATATTTACACTGTAATGTGGGTTGCCTAATTTTAACTTATTATATATACATTTAAAACAAAATAAAGAATAGTTGAACGAAAAATAAGTGCAGAGCGGGGTACCTTTTTCTTCAATTTTTTACGTGAACTCAAACAAACAAATCTACTGCAAAGGATTTTTGAGAAAACTTGTTTTAAATATTTTGACACATTAATTAATTTTCTTTAATCAGATAATTTTTTTCTAAGTTTGATTATTCAGCGGCTTATATTACTAAATTCTTCATAAGTTGACGATGAAAGGTTTTCTCCAAATTTAAAATCAACAAAAACATCTTGCATCAAAAATCTGCTATTTTTCAACTATTCACAGATCCACTATCGAGGGGCTTAAGGTGCCGTTCACATACAGCGAACGACGGCGAAAGAACAATTACAAACGAATTCGTTGGATTAATGCATACGTATTAACAAATATCTTATTTTCTTTCACTAATATTCGTTTACTAGGTGGTACGTCAAGAGAAATTAAGGAAGAATTTGTTCGACTTATTTGTATTTGTGTACCTGGTTTATCATAATACCGAATGGCCAAATGATACAGTAGTCATTCTACTTAGAATTTTAATAATTAGCACGTTACTTGACAATGTCAACCTGACATTTAAAATCATTCGATGTCGTTTAGTGCAACACAACAGAGATGAAATCCCTTCTCTTTCCAGTATCTGTTTGAATATCATTGGTCAAATTTGCTCGGATATTTTTTCATTGGTCCTTGGAAGTGTTGAATAATACTATCAGCACTTCCCTATCCAATCAAAAACATTTTACCAACACAATGTTTAATATTGAGGTGTTGTAATAGTATATTATTCAACAAGCGTGTAATGATAGCTATTACCCACGAAGATGAAACATCTGAGTGGGTAATAGCCATTATACGCGAGTTAAATACTATACTTTATCCACAACTTAAATGTTGTTCAAAAAATACGAAAGATAAAGAACAATATTTCTTTCTACAAACGCTGTCAAAAGTTGACATTTTGACACGGCAACCTTCAAAAAAAATGCAATTTTATGTCCACCGCATATTCACAACTATATATGTTTGTTCAAAAATACAAAAGATAAAGAGATAAAGGAACAACATTATTTATTAATAGTGACGTTTTTAATACACAAAAAATTAATTTTTATAATAGTTATTAATCGTTACATTACAGTTGCTAAAATTCATATATATATAAGTATATTTATGAAATGTCAAATTTGACACAACGGTGGAGTAATATTATTCCATCGAAGTGTCATTATTATTCAACAGTATTTAGTAATGCATAGCATTACTTGATAGAAATCGCGTATTTAATACATATATTACTTAATAGTTGTGGATAAAGTCTAATGTTGGTATAATTTTTCATGTATTATTTGACATTGGTGGATAAACAAATTTATTCGACCGAATTTGTTCGCCTTTGTGTACAAAGTCGAGCAAACGTTTATCATTTTGTATCTTCTGTTACAACATAAGTTTTTAATCATTGTTGATGACAGGTGAATTATTTGCCTCTCTCTCTCTCTCCCCCCTCTTTCTCTTCCATCTCTCTCTCTCACACACCTCTCTCTTTCTCCCCACTACCTCTCTTCCCTCTTTTTCTCCCTCTCCCCCCTTCCCCCACCTAGATTTGATGTTAGAGCAAAAGGAAGTTGATGCTGATTTGTCACAGAAAATTTTCTTCTTTGATGAGGCACATTTCCAACTTTCTGGATATGTTAATAAACAAAATTGTTGTATATGGGGCGAGGAAAATTCCCATGTGATACATTGCATTCATGTGATGCATACCCAAAAGTATCTGGGTGGTGCGCATTATAGTCAGGTGGCACGAAATCGAAAATACTGATGTTGAAGACATTGCGTGCAACGCTAGATGTTTTGCGTGAAAAGTTCAGAGGTTGCATTATTTCATGTTGAGGTGATGTCAACTGGCTGCCACGATCATCCGATTAAACGCCATTGAATTTTTTAGTGGGGTTTCCTGAAAAGTTACGTGAACGCCAATAAACCTGCAAAGTTGGAGGACCTATAAACGAATATCTGCCAAGTTAGAGCCGAGATGGTATCCCGAAACTTATGAGAAAGTCATCAAAAATTACCTCGAACGGATCAACTGTTGCAGGAAGGTCCAGAGGCGGACATTTGCCTGGCATTTCTTTTTTATAATGAATGATTAATACCAAGTATTCGATTAATAAAAATAAAAGAAGATAATATTTATTACATTTTGTGTGTTCATTCTTAAATAAAGGAAACACGAATTGTATCACTCATTTAAAAGTTTGTTTTTAAAAACGCTTTAAAATGAGTCTACATTATTTTTTTTTAATTTTTTTTATTGCGAAGGTTGGAGTCTCCGATTGAACAATGAAATACTATTTCGTTGTGGCTTTCTCTGCTGGCCTTACAGTAAGCCATCCTCTAAGTCCAGTTTTGAAGAACTTTTTCGATCATTTTGCCGCCTACTTCGCCAATAACAGTTGCAATTTTGCAAAGCTGGAATCGTCGATCCTTAACGGCACCCCACAGAAAAAAGTCCAATGGCGTCAAATCGCAGCTCCGCGCAGGCCAGTTGACATCTCCGAAACAGCAGTTTATTCGGTTGTCAAATTTGACGCGCAAGAGATCTATTATCAGTCGGCTTGTATGGCATGTGGCGCCATTTTGTTGGAAACAAACACATTTATAGCGTCGATTTGGAGCCATAAAAAATTGGTTAACATGGCTCTGTAACGGTCGGCATTGACATTAACAACATTTCCCGCAGCATTTTCAAAGAAAAATGGGCCAATTATTATGCCACCACTCCAAAATCCACACGAAACTGTCACTCTTCGTGGATGCATTGGCTTCTCTATGATTACGTGCGGCTGTGATATGGAAATGAGCTTCCTCTAAAAAGATGATTTTTCGACAAAAATGGACCTCATTATTGAGCTGGTCTATAGGCCACACAGCGAGCTAGTATCAAAGCGGATGGTCATTTGCTTTCAACTCCCTGAGTCATTTGGACCTTGTAGGCGAGTAATCTGAGGGCTTTGTGCAGTATTCTCCTCAGGCTGGTGCGACTAATGGCCAGTTGCTGCGATCGGCGTCGTGTTGAGGTCGATGAATTATGTGCGCACTGTCCGAGCTCGGAGACCACTTCTGTTGTCCAATAGCAAGCCTGTCTCACGAACTTTCTTTATCCAATTCCGCTTGGCGCTTTTTCACGACCCATATTTCTTTTCAAAATTCGCACGGTTTCGGCTACACAACACTGACTTTGAAAATAAGTTTTCTATATTTCGAAACGTTCCTCAAGCGAAAACATGATTATTTCGTACCGCGGAATATCAGTATGACGAACTGTCATAATTTAAAACAAATTCGTCCATCCAGTGTTGCCATATCTCCCTATAATTTAAGAACAAACCAGTAGATGGCCCACCCGTTTGTCCATATCAATAATGGGCATATAAACAAAATCCGTAAAATATATAATATAAAACTTGCAATAATAAATAATAATAAAATAAAAATAATTATATTGTTAGTTTGTTTATTGTGCGTCATCTCGCTCTTCACAGCACTAAACCATTTGGTTTCGTAGTAGTAAAAAGTTGCAGAAAGAACCTCATCGCAAATTTTTATCGTTCATCTTCCGAATATGCCGAACATTTCCTCAGAGTTTAAAATTGTAAATATAGTGAATTCATAGTGTTCATTGACTAGCCTATAATTGTGTATAAAAGCAATTCTTAATTAAATGATGCAGGTACATGACTGTATATTTAATGTTGGTTCTTCCCAAAAATATCCGTCATACAGTTCGCCTATTTTTCAGTCAGTCGGATGATGTACTAAAGATATGTTTTTGTTGACTCAACCTGTATGATTTAAGTGCAAGCGAACAAATGGGACACCGTTGTAAATTATCTTATAATGACCTATCACTCGACCCCTATTCCTTGTGATGATAAGCGAGAGAGCTGAAGTTAGGTTGTTAAGCTTATATCGCCTCCATATACATATGGATCGAAAACAAACTTGACATATTTCGGCAATTTGAAATAATTAATCAGTTTTAAGCATAATTAATTCTCTTTCGATTTCGGTGGGGTACCTTCTAGACGTAATTAAATGCACACCGAAATAATGGTATGATATTTAACCCTATTATTTTTGTTATACTCGTGAAGAAAACGCTTAATACATAAAATAAATTTCCTTTGACTGTTATACATATTTTAAAAACATACACTGTGTATCAGCCAAATGGAATCAATTCGATAATAAATAAATGGGGGCGTGGTTATAATCGTTCGAATTTCGTTAACTGCATATCAGAAAAATGGTTCATTTAACAGAAATGCACAAAATAACAATTTTACAGATGATTGGTTATGAAGATAACACTCGGACACAAATAGGAGTTGCTCGCTCAGTTCATGAAAAATTTCCAAATTTGTCGCCTATATCGCAAGGGACAATTAGTAAAATAGAAAAGCAGCTGCCGATGCAAATTGGTTATTATACTTGAGTTAAGGTAAACCCACATACCTCTAGTCGACAAGCAGCTACAATGTTCGTTGTTAGTCATTCGTCGATTATTCGAACACTAAAAGAAAAGAAAATGCATCCCTGTAAAATGATACCACTCAGGAGCTCATGGAAGACGATTTTGATAGGGGAACGTATTTTTGTAAACAAATGATGGCAATGTTAGATATCAATGTGATCCTATTAGAACATGTTTTGTTTTCTGATGAGTGCACCTTTACCCATCACGGACATGCTAATCGTCAAAATTGCCGCTATTGGTCGAGAGAAAATCCTCACTGGATGAGAGAAGAACATACGCAATACCCTGTAAAAGTTATTGTTTGGGCAGGAATTGTCTGATCATAGGTCCCTTTTTCATTGATGGCTGGTATGGATGGCTATTTATCACTACTCCAAAATAATGTCGTGCCAACTTTGGCAAACTTATATCCTGATCCAACAAACCCACAAGTTCCAGCGAATATGATATGGTTTCAGCAAGATGGAACACCGCCCCATTACCAAATTAATGTTCGGCAGTACCTCAACCGAATATTTCCTAATCAATGGATAAGGAGGCGAGTATCGATTGAATGGCCTCGCGATCCCCTGATTTGACGTCATTATACTTCTTCTTATGGGGATATGTCAAAAGCATTGTATACAAAACTAAACCCCTCGATTTAGCTGACTTAAGAAGACGAATAAAGTTTGCAAGTAGATTGGTCACGCCTGAGATGTTGAGTAACGTTAGAAGAAATTTCTATTTAAGATTAGGATGTTACCAAGACGTTCGCGGCGAGCATATTGAACATCTCCTACAATGACAATTATGGTTTTTTTTTTGGTTTTTTTACATTATCAAGAAATAAACAGATTACTTATTAGTTTTTGAGTGTGTTGCAGCGAATTTCTGTAATCAAATAATTTCCTTTCTTTAATGTTAATTTTTGCAATATATCTGAAAACACTTAATATTTCCGAAACAGTTGAAGATAGGTATAGGAAATTGTACATGAAATATGTCTCGAATTTTCTGAAGAATCCAAAAATTGAATAATATAGAAAGTGGTATTGGCCACTGTTACATGACACACCATGTATAAAAAGTTTCTGTTGAAAAAAATGCACAACTAAAAATACCAATCGACGTGTCCGAGCGTTTTTTCGAACATCCATTTATTTATTTTCGAATTTATTCCATTTGGCTGTGCACAGTGTATATAACCTTACTTTTTGTTAGGCTAGTGTTATATTTTTGTATTATTTGTATATCTTGAGGGAAATAAAGGCATATTATTATTATTATTATTATTATTATTGTGTCAACATCGAGAATAACACTTATTAAGTTTACTTAGATTATAGTGATCAACACAAGCCTCATTTGAATAAATGGAAAAAATTATCGTTAATTATATAAATAGCTCATGCAACGTGTGATACAAAGTAGTTGCATGGTAATAACCCCTGCTCTATTTGTTAAATTAAACATATTCTATTCCAAATAAATACTAATCTCATTAATTATATGTATTTATAAAATATCATTATCAAACTCGATTTGCAATTTACTTCTAGTCTGTATGTAGTTCAGTTTGAAGGAAATTATAACAATAGTTACTGATTTTGAAACTTTCGCAAAAAATATTTTTTTAAAAAAATAGGCAGCATTTCCTTCGTGATAAATATCAATGCGTAAATTAGGAGCGTATATATATATATATATATATATATATATATATATATATATATAGGTATATATAAAGTATTTATTGCTTTGCGAGGATAGTGTAAGGTTGAAGTAATTATCAATAAATTCATAAAACGCATGTATTTAACTTAAAATGTTCTTTTATGAACTTTATTCAAGGCAGACATTCCAATTAAGAAATTAAACAACTTTACTACCTAGTTGTCAAAATAATTATTTAAAGTAATGATAAACATGCAATACGTGTATATTAGACCGTAAAAGGAGAAGGATTATAGCACAAAGACAAAACCAGATAAACTTGTTCGTCTTATTTCGACCATTGCTTTCAATTCTTCTCTGTGATCAGCTTTCTATCTTCATTTCATGAACTCTGTGCCATATCTTTGTATATGCTATTTAATTTTGTCATTCTGAATTATCAAATCGTAATTGATTAATAATAACACATACATATCGAAAACATTTAATTCAATATTTTTTTGATGTTGTAAAATAACGTACATTTATTTCTCACGATACATTGAGCTGATACTTGCTGGACGTCCATATTAATTAATAATAGTAGACGGAGTAAAACACAATTTACAATAAATCCAGTATATTAACACAACTTATTACAAAGTATACCGCCATTTATATATATATTTGCAAATAACTTTGTTTGTTCTACGAATGTCTAAATAAACATAATGTAGAATAGAAATTCCGTTTTACTTTCGCACAAGATTTAAAGTGGGATATTCAGAAACACAAAAAATGATTAGAGAACGTCCGCAACTATTTGTATTTGTTGGACGAAGAAATTGCCGCTTCAAATTGATTAAAGGTGAAGGTGAAATTAATAATAAAGTTCAGGATCCAACTGAGGTCAAGTTCAGTTTGTTTACTCAACAAATCTCAATATATCATTCATGACTTATTATTAATTTTCATAAGTTGATTACAAGGCGGTTGACATTTCCCGTTTGTGATTTACTTATTTGCCTTTATTAAACTTTATTTATTAATAAAGTTCGTATTTCCTGAATAAATAATTATATTTGCTAACGTTGCAAACTTCCTCAATTTATTAAAAACTTGAAAATTTAATTATCTTTTAGTATAATCAACTTCTAAACTATAAATATTTATATGTGATATACAGAAATTTTGCAGTATTAAAAACAATTGCTTGAAGTACTGAGAGTTTTTTGATATATTCAGTTGGCCAAAATTATTTCTCACTACTGGGATGTTAGAAATGTATGGCATATTTATATGCATGTAGTATATAAATACGTGCTTAGTAAAGAAACTATTTATCCGTAGAACGAGCGTAGTCAACTTAGCGTATATTACATACCGTGCCTTCGAAATCTTACCTCGTTAAAGTAGACTGTTTTTGAAGTAATTAAGTAGAGTTGGTGTACATGCTAAGCTTTTCATGCAAAAGAAAAAACTTCAAATTCCGACAGTTGTCATACTTAAATTCAAATTATAGACGCTTATATTTTTTAAATTATTTATTATAATGTTAGAGTTACAACATAAAATATTTATTATTGAAAGAACTGGCCAAAAATTAGAACATGGAGATATGGTTTATTCCATGTATCAGTGCTTACAGGATTTCCGGCAACACTTTCCTAATGTGCCAGTTACTTACGCACAACTGCAAAAACATATTCATACTTGTGTTATTAAATTTGGTGAAACAGGGGCAATAATTCCTAAACCTGGCGGTGGAGTACCTAGAAAACGCACAGCACCTTGTATAGAAGATATTCAACGTCGAATGGACAACTCACTGCTCTTTCAAGAAGTTCAGTTGTCAGTGGGAATATGTCATGCTATTTTAATAAAGGACTTAAAGTTGTTTGCATATAAAATTGAAGCAGTTTTTGAACTCGAACAGGTAGATTTTGGTACGAGAACACTGTACTCTCAATGTTTTTTGAATAACATAAATAATAATGATATTCTCGACAAATGCTTCTTTCCAAATGAAGCTTGGTTCCATCTTTCGGGATATGTAAACAAGCAAAGTATGATAAATTGGTTCGCAGAAAACCTTCATGAATTTGTGGAAACTATGCTACTTCCACAAAACATAAACGTCTGACTGGCAGTTTCATGAAGACGAATTATTGGGTCTATATTTTTTTATTGAAACCATAGCAGCTGACAGATATCGAAATGAATTATTACAGCCTTTTATTAATAAACTCCATGATGTTGAACTTACGGAAGGATATTTCCAGCAAGATAATGCACCAGCGCACAAGTCTCGAGAAACAGTAGCTTTTTTTGCAACAATTTTTCGTACATGAATTATTAATTTTCCTCCAAGATCCTCCAGATCTGACAATTTTGGACTATTTTATTTTTCCATATTTAAAGACCAGACATTATACAATCGAAGAGCTTCGTAATGCTATTCTGAATTCTTGTGCTGACATAAGCCAAGTACTAATAAAAATGGCTTTGAAAGCATGACGCGTTCAACTTTGTCTCCAAAATAACGATCAACATTTCCATCATCTGCTTTAGTATTATTTTCTTTTAGTTTTGACTAATGTAATGAAAAAAATTCAAAAACTAAATTACTAATAATTACACACATTTACATGGCATAACCTAGCTACCAAATTATGCGTTTGTGTCTAATTACGTGTACTGTCACCAACCATTAAAAAAAAACATGGCCGTCTCTAACGAAGAAAGTATTTGAAGGCACGGTACATGTTTTCAAATATAAACAATAGCTGTTAATGGAAAATCTGTACTGCACAAACCTCTTCCAAACTTCGACAATCTGGGGTTTCAGCTTTCCTCTAACTCTGACAATTGCTAGTGTTAGGATTTCTGTCACACTAGAATCGTAGTAGATTTAATAGTTTACCCCCAATTGTAGTAGTTAGTAATAATCAGGTTTTATTTCAACTATATGAAACGAATCATTTCTAAACTACTGGATTCGTATAATGTGTTGTTATTTTAGGTGTTTTGCTATCCATTTCTCGACGCTGTAAAAGCAAAAAAACTATCAAACAGGTATGGGGAGCAGGAAGGGTCAGATTTTTAAAAAATTCATGCGACTCGATCTTCGTGCTTATTCCATAGGAAAAGGCTAAAACACCTACTTCAATGAGCTAGCTTATGTTGCCACGTGGTCAACCCCTGCGTTTTATGAATGCTGATATTGTAATAAGTAAGGTGTTACTTCTTCTACTTCTTGTTTCTCTTTCCTTAAGACTTAGTCTTGTTTGTTCTACTCTTGATCTTTTTTAGCCTCTTGGGAAGCAGATGTCCAGCTCTCGCACCATCTTTTGGGAGGTCGACCGGAGGATCTCCTTGAACTCGACTTTTCGTCTTTT
Source organism: Amphimallon solstitiale (assembly GCA_963170755.1). Lineage (NCBI taxonomy): Eukaryota > Metazoa > Arthropoda > Insecta > Coleoptera > Scarabaeidae > Amphimallon > Amphimallon solstitiale. The sequence goes on from OY720683.1 coordinate 104,504,583, forward strand.
GCCCATTTTGCCCATCGATCCTCTGTCATTCTGTCGACATAGTCTCTCCAATATCGTCGTCTCGATCTCGTAAACTGCACCACATCTTACATTTTGAGATCTGCTCTTATATCTTTGCTTCTTATCTGGTCTCTCAAGCTTACTCCCTTAATGTGCCTCGATGTCTTCACCTCTGCTGTCGTCATCATGCTCTTCGCTTTTGTTGTATCCGCTCGAGTTTCCAATGCATATGTGAGTACAGGTCTCACGGCGGTTCTATATATGCAGACTTTGCTTTCAGTGAACATGTATTTGTTCCTCCATATGAGGTCCCTCAGATAGCCAGATATTCTTGGGTTCTGACTTCCTGCTGTAAGTTTTTGGAGCTCGTTATCTCAGCTCCTAAGTACGTACATTGCATACATTGGTGGATGGGTTTGTCGTTCACAGTCAGTTTACATTTAATGGGCTCCTTTGCTATGACCATTGATTGTGTGTTTTCTATAGATATCTTCGTATTAAGGTTCTCCGCTCTTGTTTGAAACCTATATAGTAGTCGCTGTAGATCGTCTTCGTTATCCGCCATTAAAATTGCGTTGTCAGCGTAGCATAGTATCTTTATCGATTCTTGTCCCATTCTGTATCCTCCATCAACTTCTTTTACACTATGAATTATTTTATCCATAGTGAGGTTGAACAAGATTGGGCTCAAACTATCTCCCTGGCGGATTCCAGTTAGTATTGGTACTTGTTCTGTAAATCCCTGTGATGTTTTGATCTTTGTGGTGTTATTTTTATTGAGCTCTTTTATTACGTTAATGTAAGATACGGGTATCTTGTTTTCCTGGAGTATATCTATGATGTCGGTCGGCTATTTGTATTCTATCGAACACTTTCCTGAGATCTATTAGGCAGAGAAAAGGTAAGGTAAGGTAAGGTATTACAATAATCTTATAAAAAGATAAATCTAGACACATCCAAATATAATTTATTTGCTTGGCGTACGTTAATATTATGTAAATATATTTCATTATAAGATTTACACAAAAAGAGTGTGGTGTTAAAAGGTCAATATATTGACTATAATAATGCGAATCTTATCAATTAAAAATCGACCGAACGGACACGGTATACCGTGTGGCCGCCGTTCATAGCGCGATGCATGTATTAGTAACTACTGTTCGACTATAAATGGGCGTGCCAACTTGAATTGCCACACCGACAGCGGGCGTATAAGTTATACGTATAAATGTATTCGTAGGCAAATCAAGTGAAAAGCAATGTAATAGGTATTGCGTTCCCGTTGTAAGTAATTATTTGTAGTTGTTTGAAGCATCAGATAATCACTGATAATATGTCAGTGAAGTAACTCATCACAGCTTCATAAACAACATAAAAGAGCAAAAATAAATAATAAATAACTCCTAGACTTTAAAATAAAAAAAAACTTTTTACTAAAATAATATTTTTCAACAAATATTATAATCTAAAAACTCAACTATAATAAAATACTGAAACATAAAATATTTACTTCTTAAAACAGAATTGTAATTCAACATTGCAATTAACCTGTAATTAGCTAAACAAATGTTATTCTTAAACAATAATAAAACTCGAACTGACGCCCATATGTGGAAGCGACGGCGAATGCGACTGCCCGACTACACCGTATAAATGTGGATTTTTGGACAAATGCGAGTGCATCATAGGCATATGCGAAATACTAGCTCTGTTGTAATCCAGTATAACACTGCGTCCACTTGTTTACCGTTCTAATACACAGACATCTCTGTCTGTTTCGCTTACTCTACAGGTATCGCGATAATGCAGACGCACGCGGTCTTATGGTATATACATATATAGGCTGTCTGTGTGCCTTTTATTTTACACAGAATAAAAAATACGTTAATAAAAGAAAACAGCATAAGCTGATAATTATAATAAATATTAATATTCGAAATGCTTGTTGAATTATTAACACTCATCTCACCGAAGACTCTCTATGATAGATAATATTTTTGCCGTTAAATTTTACTAGACTGTTCTTTTTTTTTTTATTATATTGCTAAATGTTTTTATTGGGATATATTTTAAACAAAATCGCATGCAATATCTAACAAACAAAACGTTGTGTCATATTTTTATTTTTATTAAAATTTACATTTCGAATAGAGTCGATACCTTTCATTGAACGTAATAATTGCAAAATAACTGGCTTCCTTAAAAATCAAAGTGGTAGTTTTGTGCTTTTATCGGCATACAAACATTTTGAATGTACTTGTAATGAATCTCAAATTAGAGTTATTATTGTCGAACATTGAGCGGATGTCGTTTTGACACCTAGTCATGCATTTGAATGTCGAATTAAATAAATGATATTATAGTTAAGGAATCCTTTAAGAGCAATATTTGGTAAACTTAAGTGGTAAGTCAACAATTTACTCATTTTGACTTTAAAAGTATCATTTTATGACAAGTATATTTCAGAACAAGCGGTATTTCCATATTTTATATTGGCGCTTTTTTCCAACTCGTAGCGTATATATTTTATTGTTTATCATTTCTTTTTCGTAATACCACACCATGTTTTCATTTAAATCACGTTTGGAGAAGAATATGAATGAATCGGAATACACATGTGTATTTAAATGGAATCGGAAGTCGACAGACTGTGACACACCTTTTTTGTTATTTATATATTTTCGGTCAACATACTCGATTGCCATTGTATCACTCGGGTTTCGTTTTTATCATTATCTATCATGACTTGCCTTTAGATTTTATCAGTATATACAAAGTATAGATCAAAAGATAGTTTTACTTCCGAACTGTGTCTGTGTCTAGTGCATGGCAGGCTTATTGTCTGACAAGTTTCAAAATTTCGGTGCAGTGAGTCGGTTGTGGGACTCTATTACGATGAAATGTATTTGCAACTATGTTCTAACTTATTGCTGCTCGCATGTTAAATAATGTATAATATTTTAATCATATAGAAGTTGTAAATGGTTAAGGCGTCTTAGTTGACTCAAGGTTAACATTTAGCACTCATGCTGATCAAGGCTTGAGAAATGTTATACAAATGCTTGGTTTTATTATTCGTTCGTGACAAGAGTAGTGGTTTATGAACAAAATATCAAATAATATATACAGGCTGGTTCACCGGGAACTGAATCGATCGATTGCGGAAAAACTATAGCTAGGAATAATCTGAAATTTTGACACTATACTAAAGTCGATGGGGGCCATTCGCCTAAAATATTTTCAAGAAGGCGGTACTCGGGGCTATACCGGAAGTAGGCACCAGCTTCCTAATTTTAAATAGAATACCGTGTATATTGTCAGATTTTTAGATTCTACGTGAAATTCTAAATATATTTCATGTATAATGTCATATATCTAAGTCTGACCCTTTAGACTTATTGAAATTCTTACGTTAAATTTGACGTTTGCAGACAGAAAATCAATAGCACCTTTTCCATATAAAGATGAATTTATTATTTAAATAGAAGTAAATTCTCTCAAATAAATGGACTAGTTAAATACTATTTGTATAAAATTGATACATTTATTAATACAGAGTGTGTGAATTATACGTCTGAAAACGAATTGGAAAATTGCCAAAAGACAATTTTTTTAAACGGGAAGCGGCAATTTTTATAATTTCATCTTATTCTGCATTAAAAAAAAAATTGTATAAATATGCCTGTTATAAAATTGGTAGTTTTCGAAATATTTGCAAGTTAGTATTTTTATCTTCTACAATACATACTGTTTGCATTAGTACTTTTTTCATTAGTTAGCTATGACAGTGTTTACAAAATTATAAATTGTCACTCCTTAAGAAAAGTCATTTACCTTATTATAATTACGATAAGACATGCCGGGGCGCTTAAATTATACAAACGATGATTATTTAAATTTATTTATTTTTGATGGGAAATGTAATAAAGTTATGTCAAGAACATGTGATACATTTGAAACTCGATATCCGCAAAAACGGAAACCATCTACCAATACCGTTAAACATATTATAGAAAACTTCAGAAACTTTGGATCCGTGAGGGCAATGATTCAGAGAAATAAACCAGTTATTAATAACGAAAATAATGAAATTGCAATTTTTTGATATTTTGCCGTTGGAGTCAGGGTTATCGAAATCATCAATTCTTAGAATTCTGTAGAAACATAAGTTTCATCCATATGCGTTTTCCATAGTGCAGCATTTAAAAGGCACGGATGAATCAAAATTTTCGGAAAATGAAGTTTACAATCGACATAATTCCCATTATTGAAGCAACATAAATGTAGGTACATCCATTTAGAGAACACAGTTTTCAAAAATGCTGACAATTTAATGTTTATTGCGCTGTAAGGAATAACAGTGTCGTGTCCTTACAATTTTACCAAGAGAATTTAAACGGTAAGTTGGAGTGACATTTTGGAACTGTTCCTTTGTTAATTTTTAGGTGAGCGCAATACCAACATACTCCAAATTTAGAAATTAATTATTTAGATAACTTGCCGCTAGATGATTACAGAAATATATTCTACCAGCATGATAGGGCACCGCCACATAATGCCCATTTAGTGAACAATTACCTACAACATTTGTATGATGATCAATTGATTGTCAACAATGGATCGATTTGTTGACCACCTCGTGCCCCCGATCTCTCAGTACTGGACTATTTATTTGGGGTACAATCAAAAACATGGGCTATAACTCTGCCCTAACCACCATAAACGACTGCATGGACCGTGTCAGAAAAGCATTTCAAAATCTAAATCCTCAATCAATAAAAAAAAGCCGCCTATAAACTATTACTAATTAGGTGTGAAAAATGTCTCGAGGTTCAAGGGCGTCAGATTGAGCATTTATTAAAAAAAAATTCCCTATTTAGTCCGTCTGTATTATTAAGTTTTGCATTAATAATTGTAACAATTTTATACAAATAGTATTTACTTAGGCCATCTATTTGAGAGAATTTACTTCAAATTAAATAATAAATTCATCTTTATATGGAGTGCTATTGATTTTCTGCCTGTCAAATTTAACTTAAGAATTTCAATAAGCCAAAAAAGGTTAGACTTAGATATATGACATTATACACGCAATATATTTAAAATTTTACGTAAAATCTAATAACTTGACAATATATAGGGTATTCTATTTAAAATTAGAAAGTTGGTGCCTACTTCCGGTATAGCCAGGAATGCCGCCATCTTGAAAATATTTTAGGCGAATGGCCCTCATCGACTTTAGAATAGTGTCAAAATTTCAGATCATTCCTAGCTATAGTTTTTCCGCAATTGATCGATTCAGTTCCAGGTGAACCACCCTGTATATATATATATATAATGGGACTCGTGCAGTATATTGGAAAATGTTTTACGAATAGATAGAGTACTGCAACAATTTTTTGACACAAGAATTATTAATTTTCCTCCAAGATCACAGATCTGACAATTTAAGACCATTTTATTTTTCCATATTTAAAGAGTACCATTTTCAAGACCAAACATACAATTGAAGAGCTTGTAATGCTATTGTGAATTCTTGTGCTGACATAACCGAAGAACTAATAAAAATTGCTTTGAAAACATGAAGCGTAGAGTTCAACTTTGTCTTCAAAATAAAAAAACATGCGTCTAATGTAATGTTAAGTCTCTGTATCCTCGAATAATGAGTAACAGTTTAAGAAAGCAGATAAAAGAATTGTTACTTGTTTTGGAATAGAGTGTAATAATTTTTAATACGCTGGAATGTCCTGACAATAATTTAGGTTTAACCTAAACTAAATTTAACATAAATTTTAGATATATTAAAAGTGGAAAAATTAATTTCAAATTTAATGACGCATAGTAAACATCACCTTGAAATAACTTTGTTCACATTACCAAATTTATGTATAATGATAATATATTAATAATAAAATGCTTTATTTCAGTTCCCGCTACAATAGTATAACAACAGATTAATTAAGAATTAAAAATCACTAAGTAGATAGTTCAAGGTTAAATATTAACCCGTGAGATCTTCCACTATCACCCTTAAAAACAATGAATATTTAGAAAAGCGTATTTTCTATTACAAAACATAGTACTATAATGAGTCTATAATAATTGATTTACGTCGCCACTGACTACGTCAACTTTAACATAATAGTTATTCTAAATTGCAAATTATTAATGCTATTTCTACATATTGCCAATGTTATATTTGCACGCAAGCATTTATAAAATGACATTTTTATCGTAAATTAAATATTTAGCACGACACTCGCGTTAGAAGAAATGACGGAAGTTCCAAGTTCCCTAAAATTTTAAATTGCAATGCGTAAGTCAATTACATATATTGATGTTTGCCTTACAATATTATGTTCTGATATGGATTTTACCCTGGTCTTTTATATATTAATATAACGGGTGACATTAATACATAAAAGACAAGGGTAATCAGAACATAATATTGTAACAGAAACATTAAACACCTGGACTCAGATTAGTAGTGCACTAGTATAATTAATAATAATTTTTAATGAGAGGAATAAATTAAAATCTTTTTGAACATATAACCCCGAAATAGAAAAAAAATATAAAGTCCATATTTTATAATAAACTAGCTGTCCGTAGACCGGCGTTGCTCGTCCACATTCTGTGTTTTCCCATAACCTTAAACTCACCAACTGTGCGAAATACCCGTCCGAATAGTTTAAAAAATTAACAACAAATGGTCGAAGTAAATAAACGTCCGAACAGCATCAATATCAAAATGCAAATGAACAAATGTCACTCAACAATGAATACATTCATACACACAGCATCACACACAGTATCTATACAGTGTGCTTGCTGACGACCTGCGTATAGGGCTTACTGTGAGATAAAACGACGACACCGAGAGTTTGTATGAGTTAGTACGAAAAAGCAATATACAAACTGCTCCTTGGTCGAGTGTAGTGTTAGAAAAGAGGGGATTCGAGTAGATTTACGCTGAGGCTAGAACGGGCTAGGCTGACTCTCCGTTTAAGCAGGGCAACGAGGATAGATAGCAGCCGTACTGCAGTTTGTATATTGCTTTCTCGTACTAACTCATACAAACTCTCGGTGTCGTCGTTTTATCTTACAGTAAGCCCTATACGCAGGTCGCCTGCAAGCACATGGTATAGCGATGCCGACAGTATGTGTTTGTGTGTACGACGTGCCGATTGTGTGTCTTTCGTTTCCTATAGAATTTCATGTTATTTCACATACCGTATGTGTCAATTTTCATTAGCTATAGGGATTCAATATTTACATGCGATTTATACATATACAAGTAATATGTGGCAACGTGCCACCCCACAGCGTCCGTCACCAATCCCGGGAACAATCGACATCACAACGACTTTCTCCGATCTTCCCACTTCTCCCGACCAGATTTTACATTCAATGTTAGCTGCGAACACGTTGCCATCTAGTCTGCAATGACGTCTTATTACTGGAACGGGAAACATCAAATGGCCGCCGCGATCTCCTGATCTAGTAATTTATTATTATTTTCAGAATCCTTTTTTATTTACCTTATTTTTAATTTTATTAGAATTACGCTTTTGTTTGTGTCATGCAGCGTGAATGCAGCTTAATAATTCTCTGCATTTACTAAAAGGAAAAAGAAAAACAAATCCTTGTAACTCGTAAATATTATTTGTGAACGCATTACAAACACCCAACCCGGTGGTCGAAGTTACTGCTAACCACGCTAACTTGTATTTACTTACGAGCATGCATCGGTCGCGCTGACATTGGAAAGGAAAGAAGGGGTATACTATGTTGCCACATACTGTATGGATTAATCGCCTATGGCTAATGAAAATTGACACGTGCTGTATTGTAAAATTTAGGGGGGGAAATGATCACCAACCATCCACACAACATAAGGAACACAAACACAAAATTTTGTCAAAATCGATTGCAAGACTATAAGTAACAAATTAAATATGTTTAATTTATAATATATTTATAGAGATTTTCCAGACTTGTTTTTAAAAAAAAACTAATCATGTCTTATGAACTATTATTTAATATTCAATCAAATGTTAACATTATAGTCGACTTAGGAAAAACATCACGATGATTTTATTTTTCTTGATTTTTTCTAATCAATATTATACTATAGTTTTACAATGTGCAAATCTGTATTCATTCACATTTCATTAAGCAAATATCAAATAAAACTGAAAGGAAATCGGGTTTTTTATCCGTTATAATATCTTCCCTTTAGAATCTAACTACAATGTCAATTGCCCCATGTTCTCCTCCAAAAAACGGAAATGTTCAGACGATGAGGATTTACAGCACTTTTCCTTCATCTTATCTTCTTTATCGCTCAAACAAATTGTTCCAGCGAAAGTGCCTCTGCCTTGAATTTATGGATGCTGCCAACAAGACGATTTTACTAAATATCAGATAAAATGGAAAATCTATGTAGATTGTGCACGACCAGTGATGACAGAGAAGGAAAGTAAAAGCGAAACGCATATAAAAAGAAACTAAACGTTGAAAAAGAGAGAATATTTATATCAAACGCAATGGAGAGGAGTCCGCAGAGCGAATGTCACTGAGACCGTGGCTCTGCATACAAATATAATATTATGTTTTAATGTGGAACGGACTGATGAAATTAAAGCTGGGGACCTCATTTCTAAATGGAAATTTACTTTAAGCGTTCTTTATTCTCGGAAAAGCGGTCGTCATTTAAAAGGGTCTTGTGTATCAATTTTATTATGGAATTATTTTAATATGTATGATGATATACAGGTTCGCCATTAATATTCAAACGAATTGACATTTTTGTTATTAATTTGACAGGTAATTTAAGTAATTATAAAAATTTCTTTTTTGTATTATTTATCGCTTTTCAGCTTATATTGGTAATAAACAGATGAAAGCTATTTTATTTTACGCTAGAATATCAAGAAAACGTTATTCAAAAAAAACCTTGCTAATGATTTGTTCAATTTCAGATTTTTAATTATTAATAATTAATCCCTGTAATGTCTCTTCGCATAACATTTAATAATGATCTATTCATTCGAATCCCAGATGCTCTACATCTTTTGCTCCTTTTAGGTGTTGATGAAATAATTCAACAGACTTACCCTCTATTGGCGCTGGATGAAGTAACAAAGCTATCTAACACTACACATACATATTACTTACTAGACAGTTCTAGTCGTTCTTGATTGTTACCTCTGTTAATTGTATATTTAAATTCTAAATTCTACTAGGGTTGATCAGTAAGTACTCGTGCTAGGAACGAATGCGCCAGTTTTTAACGTTTTTTTTTTCAACATAATCTCCTTTCAGGTCGATACACTTTTCCCAACGTTATTACCATTTCTTTAACTCCTCCGAAAAATACGATTTATCAAACTCTTCGAAATACGCTTTTGTCTCGACGATAACCTTGTCATTTGTGCTGAATTTTTTCCTCGACCCATGTTTTTATGTTGGGGAACAGAAAATTCATGCAATTTGGCTGCGACAATTCTTGATCAATGTGCTGGTGCGTCATCATGATGAAACACACTCTTATCTTACTCAAATAGAGGACTTGTCTCCTTCAATTTCTTATTGAATCGTTTCAGTAATTTACTGTAGTACTGTTTTGTGACCGTTCTTCCTTCCTGCAAAGAGTCCTGGGGATTATGCCCTTTGAGTCCCAAAAAATCGTGGCTATGACTTTTCCGGTCGATGGAACCGTCTTTGTCTTCTTCAAAGCAGATTCATCCGAAAGAAAACATGGTTTTCACTGTCGTTTTGTCTCTGGTGTATAATAATTATAGTCCGAACGTCTCAGGTTTAAATTACGACGGAGCAAAGAAATAATGTAAACAACACGCAGTTACTGAATAGCTATTCATATGGTGAACTGCAACATCTGTTGTTGAAGCGAAAACGACAACAAAAAAGTCCATTTTACACTCAAATTCATTTCTTCATCGGCGTAGGTAGAAAGGTGAGGGGTTTTTAAAATTTATTGTATTTACCTTACATTTCGCAAGATAAATAAAGTTATATATGTATATACCTACTCATACTTATGTTAGTTTCGTTTTTTCATTGTTTTGACTGTTAATTACATACTTCGTAATTTTTCTAATAGTTCCTGTTTAATACCGTTTCATTTAATCTACTTCTCGCAATTATCTTGACGTAAGTGTGCACTGGATTTTGTTAAGTTTCAATAACATACGCATACATTTTTGGTTATCATTTATTTAGATCTAGAACATTGTTTATGTTACTATGATATGGAAGAACGTCGAGAATGGCATAGTGAAACAATGGCGAGTTGGATTAAGGGTCATACTGATTGTATGTCCATTGTCAGTGATTAAGAAATTTATTGCAAAGTCTGTAAAATATCGTTACAGAATGCCCAAAAATCGCACGTACAACGTCACTTAGCATCGCTAAAACATACATAGAAATTGGACCCGTTGGAAGCTGACAATTTTAACGAATAACTCTGTGAAGCTTTAATGACGACTAATATCCCATTAAATAAACTTGACAATCTCAGTTTCAAAACATTTCTCCAAAAATATACTGGTCGAAATGTTCCTGATGAATCCACCTTACGCAAATATTATGTTTCTAAGTGCTTCACGAAAGCAGTAAAGACATCTTTCAAATCACTACCTATGGATAAGTGTCTACGAAACTGTCGATATATTAGGAGGCTGTATGGTAAATGTTGTAGCTGGTGTACTACCTCCAACTATTCCATATAACGCATATGTAATAGCATCTAAAGTTATAAATACAGTTGATGCGGAAACAGGAAACGAGAATTTTCACAAAATGTCATTCGGACGACAGGTACAGGGAAAAAATACTTTTATTTGTTAGTGACAATGCCGCATATATGTTAAAAGCAGGCAAACTATTAGAGGAAACATATCCCTATATGCTGCATATTACTTGTGTAGCACATGCTCTCCACAGAATCTGTGAATATATCAGAGACACCTATCCGGAAGTTGATATACTTGTATCCGCTTTTAAAAAAGTTGTCAGAAAAGAACCATCGAGAGTAGCTCTTTACAGGGAAAAGCTTCCAACTTTGTCACTACCTCCCTCGCCAGTAATAACTAGATGGGGAACATGGTTGGAAGCTACTAGTTTTTATGCAGAGAATTTCGATAGTTTGCAAAAGTTCGTTACATGTCTAAATAACGATGCTAGAAGTATTTCTGAGTGCAAGGAACTAACACAAATCCCAAATTTAAAAAATCAAGAACACTTTGGAAATTTGCCTAAACTAATCACATACTTTGAAAATCGAAATCTCAAATTAAGAGATGGATTAACCACATTAGGCTATTAATAATTTGAAAAGTATTCCAGGTGACTTCGGATGTGGCCTTCGGCAAAACTTAGACGCAGTTTTTAATAGAAATCCCGATTTAATAACATTGCGGCAATTGTGTATGGGGACAATGATACAAAATCTAACTGCTAAATACACTGAAAAAAGAATATTTCCAGTACGCCCCTATAACTAGTTGAGACGTAGAAAGGACGTTTTCCATCTACAAGGATGTACTTCATTCAAAGAAAACAAATCTTACAGAAGAGAACCTTGAGAAAATATTGCTAGTAAATATTAATACTCCTATACTCGACTTGAACTACAAAATGAACAAATAATAAGGTGTTTTGTATTTTATAGATCACCACCCACTTGTTATCCAATTGTATAAATAAAATTAAAACTCTTGAAAAATAGAAAATTTCAATAGTGCGCCCAAGGGCGATGAGTCATCAACCTTTCGTGTCCGGTCCATAATAATAATGTATCCAGGTTTCATCATCGTTGACGACGCAAAAACTCCTACGAATTTCCAAACACTGCTTCGACATTGGCAGCCGTATCCACTTGTCCACCGCTAGCAATCGCGGCACCCATCGAGCACGACACCTCTCTCATACTTAACTTAAGCTGTAAAATATTGATTGCCGTTCCATACGACACACCTACAGCCTCTACTATTTCGCGCACTTTAGTTCGGCGAACAACGAGAATCTTTTCAACGATTTCCTCGGTAACCACGTCTATCAGTCAGTCTAGTCGCTCCTCATCAAAAGCAGTTGTACGACCACGTTTAAATTTGCCAACTTCGCTTTTATTTCTTTGCATGTTTTTCCATCCAAAAATAAAAATCGAATCACTGATCGATATCGCCCTTTTTCCATTTTACCGAGAAACACAAAACACGTTATGTAAATAGCTGCTAAATAAAAAGTAACCTATAAATCACTCTGAAATTTAGCATGGTATCGCTTGATAAATGACAAAACACGTTGGTAATGCCAATTTCCCGCAGCAACGCCACCTGTCTTCAAACACTAGTACTTATTGATCTACCCTCGTGGATTATGCTTTGATGATAAAAAACAACTAAAGATTTTGCGGGAATAGTCTGGCGTATTATATATAATCTTTTTGATTTGCTTTCAATGTAACTCGCGGATAAAGTATCCAGATTGCTAATTGATGTATATAAAACTTTTTAATTAAGAGCATACTCTTGATATTCTTTAAAATTATTGCCTTTCGCTAGTTTAAAGAAGTCCGGCTATCTTTTATATGTATTCATAGCTAAAATAAGGGCTGTGTTTGTGAAATCGAAGACAATTATCGAATTACCGTATAAACGTTTTAAAAGTTCAATAATACTTGTATAAACACCTAGAAGCTCCAAAATCTTAAAGATAAAACAATTCTTGCAACTTCTACAGCCAAGTTCATTCATGCGCCTTTTTTGTATACATGCTCATAAAAGTCGGGAGATTGTCTCTATGTCATAACTGCGCAAAATAATATTCAATGAAGGCACCATAAAAAAATGAGGTGTGGCCACCACACGACTTTCTTATACGTATGAAACTGTTACTTCCGGTCCGAATTTTGAAATTTCATTTATACAAAAAATATTCCAAATCCAACTGTAAATACTTTTGTACTCTTCATAAATATATATAGAATGCATAATTTACGACATATTTGCAAAAAATCGTTATTCGGTAAGAGTAAAAAAAGTGTTAGTTCCGATCCGAATTTTGATTTTTTTTTTATACAAAAAGTATTGAAAATTAAGTTCTAAATACTTATATATGCGTAAGTACGTCTAAAAAGCATGACTAGCAAAATATTTGCATAAAACCGATTTTCGATGAGAGTAAAAAACCTACTTCCGGTAGGAATTTCGAAAAAAATTTTTAATAAAATTCTTCTCGAATTTAATTTTAAGTACATATGAATTCTTTATAAATTTGTCTAAACTTAGTAGTTGACCAAATATTGGCAAAATTCGATTTTTTCACTGAAGTAAACTACTACTTCCGGTCTGCCGATTATGCTGAAAATCTAATCAGTTCTCAAGAGGGAGATTATACTATTAAATACATAATTTCGAATAGATAGCTATAGCGGTTTGACCGCTATCGTGGTCACAGACAGACACAGAAATATTTTTAAAACCACTTTTTTGGTGTCAGGGGACTTCAAAACGTGGACATCTGCAAAAATCTCGAGGTCGAAAATTTTCATCATCACAATACTTCCTTATACTACGTATAAGAAAGTAAAAATATTAAGAGCGCTCCGGACGGTAAAAATATTTCGATGCTCGTTAACCCCTCTCCCCTTCAGACTGCTGTAAGTAACCACAGATGTGGCAATTTGGCAACAGCGAGGATTGGTTTGTAAAGAGTGGGAATCGGTACATAATTCATCGTTGATTTATACTAACGACAACCAAATATTAGGAGAATGAGACGATTCGTCTCTTCCGTGCGTTTAGTGATATAGATACGAGTTGATATACAAAAAAGCATAAAGGATAAACGTAGGGCGCGCACTTATTGAGTCGTTTGAATCAGACAAATATAGATAATACACACATAAAATTAAAATTGGGTGCAGAAAATTTCGATCCGAACCAACTAAGAAACAAATGAAAGGTTATTCAACAAAAATATATTACATTCAACACATGGCACATTATTGTTTTGATAGTTTTGACTTTTTCATTTTTCGAAATACCGCGTAAATATGTGTGATCCGAGAATCAGTGTAATAATAGTTATTTATATAAGAAGGGTATAATTTATTAGATTATGGGCCGATAGAATGTTTTAGTTATTACGATATCAAAATAAAATAAGAAATTATAAGAAAAAAAGAATTATTCATGACTGTTAAATAATACGTTCACTTGCTACATATCAATAGATATATAATCCTATATTCATATTCAGAGTTGAGATGATTTAAATCATTTGAATAAAATCAGAGTTTAAATTATGATTTATTTAAATAAATGTGATTTTTATTTAAAAAAACGTGATTTTTCTTCTTGTAATAGTCTCTTATAGTTTTTATTACATATATTTATATAATTATTTTAAGCAGAAAAATAAAGAAATTCGTCTTACATTTATTTAGTAACATTACATAAAAAATTTCAAATACAAAGAAAACATAAATAAACATAAGAAAACTGTGTGTTTCATATTAATAAAAAAAGACTATTTTTAGCAATGTTGCATTTCTTAATTCTGAATGGACAAGACCATAATATGATGAAACAGTTCTTTCGACATCTGCAGAAGAAGCGTTTGCATACAAAATCGGAACAATGATATCCAATGCTTGATTAATTTCTGGAACATTCTTCTGAGATCTCCACAATTTTTTATGTAAATAGATTAAGACGCTTTTATAAAGTATCAGTATTCAAAATTTAAAATAATCCAAAAAACACGGTTTTTTATAAAAATCTACGATTGTTTTCTAGGGGGATTTCTAATTGGAAGGCCTCTTGTATAGCGGGGATCCACCAATTCTAGTAGTAAGCACATGTAAAAAAATTCTTCAAGTTTGGGAAGCATTACATTTTTGAAAAAATCCGAATCTTTCTATATCTACAAAATAAAGTTTTACATGTTGCTTTTGTACCGACACAAACTTATACTTTCTTCTTCCACCAGCATGCCATGCTTATTCCACACAACAAAATAGCACATTTTTCTTTTAGTTATTGCTAATTGACTTTGCACTTGATAGTAATAATCATGGCTTCTTTTTAATTTTAATTGACCTTTTTCTATTGTTGCAAATTTAATTTGATTTTCTTGAATGGCCACTAGGGGATCCATGTTTTGTGAGACGGATGGTTATTTTATTTCAAGAAGATTTTCTCCGATTATCCCATCAGGGTCCGCGCCCAGGTTGAAATTCTCCTTGTCGATAAATAAACCACAGTCAATAATTTTTTCGATATCCTATCGCTCTCGAAAAGCAGCTTTCGCTAATGGTTCGCTCCTATTGCCATACCGTGTATGTTTATTGCCATCGAAGGAATTATATAACAATGTTTTTATTGTGTTGACACAAGACGTTTTAGGGTGCAATTTGCATATACTGCCAAAGTTTGACGCGGTAACTCTAACTGATCTTTCATTTATCCTTAGTTTTTTGGCTTCTAGTCGCACTTTCGATGTACAAAATGTCTTCATTTGATTTTTTCAAATCCTGAAGGAACTGTTCCCGTTTTCGGTTGTATTCCTCCATTGAAAAATCATCTCTTACTGATTCATTAGCCTCTGGGCCATAATCTTTATCACAAGTCACTACAGAGTGTCTTTCCCTCTTTCTGGTGTTAAATATTTGTCGTTTCACTGACTTTAGTCGCCGTTGTTTATTTATTTTTTTATATACCGTTTAGTACAAGAATGGGGACTTGTTTGAGTCAAAGCTTTATGTAATACTCTATGAAATTCACCACCCGAATTGAAAGAAATGGAAGCAGCTTCACAACGCATTTGATGTCAGCCTTTTAACGCAAAGTTTATTCGCTTTCTTCCCGTAAATTTGCAGACAATGCTGTTGTAATGTTATGTTAAATTGTTGTCCATATTCAATATTAAACTGCGAGTATTGACATTCAGACGCTGTAAACATGCTTCTGAAAAATAAATTGAAAATCGGCAGTTCGTTCTATGGTGCATACTGCTATTCCCAGTAAATGACATTTTTTATCGCGGTCAGTTGTTCCTATTAAGAAAACAGGGAACCCCTGCCAAATCAATTTATACGTTGCATCTGCGTGGATACTGATATTCTTTTTTACTCCATTTTCTAATGGAATTTTACTGGGTGCCATGAATCTAAAAACACCGTCGTCCTCATCGGTTGTGAAATTACGATAAAAGCTTTGCTTCGTTCATTGGGGACAGTACTATTCTTAAGAAGCCAACTTTACAGTTCACCAAGAGATATTGTTGGTGGACCGTAAATGGTTTTTCTTAATTTAGCCAGAAATATTTTTATTTGGTTTATATTTGGTGGTGGATTATATTTCTGGGCAAGAACATCCAAAATTGCTTTCGGTTTTATTTTTTTTGGTAAAGAAATCCTTGATTTCGTTCTTTAGTTTGTCGTTCATTTCGGTACCGGCCTTTGTTGCAATAGAATCACAAGAATAACTTACTTGCGATCGAAATAGGAGAACATTTTCACAGGATGAATCCAGAATTAATTTAATACCAGTTGCACATTGTTGTCCTCGACATTTAACTTTATTACATCGAAAATACTTAACTACACCAGACTCAGTGTTGTTTGTGTTTTTTAAACTCCAACAAGTTTCCGATTTGACAAAATCTTCTGCATCGTTACAGTTAATGAAGGTTCTTTCGTAATTCCATGTTATGGATCTTTTCTTCGCAAGTTGTTGCTCATTTATTCGGAATAATGTTCTTTTACTCATTTTAATGCGCAATTACGCGTGTTAAGTTGAATGTATTTATTTACTAGCTTATTGATTTATTACTGTAAACAAATCAATTATATAGTGTCCAGAGTTATTTTTATAAAAAAGAACTATTTTAGTAAAGATTCATTTTGTTACCTGAGGGGTAATTTTTTTTAAATAATGGGCGCTGATGTTTTTGTTGGTACGCATAGATTTTGTAGTGTTAAAATACGTACACTGAAGTTCATTCACTTAAAATGAATTGCAACATTTTTTTTTACTGCAAGTTCAAGTTTTCAAAGGATCTGATATTTAGAAATGGATTAGTAACATTTAAATAATGCACAACTGTAAGCTGCATTTATTTTTAATAATGCTCGTTTAAACAGTAGTGTTATTAATAGGGGTGCTTTGATATTTTTTTTGTATTTCTTTGCTAGTTTATTCCACCTTCGTTATTTGTTGTAATGTTTATTAAATAATTTTATATGTATTTGTGAAAAATCGAAAAAGTAATCTCTCATAAGTCTGTTCTTGATTCTCCTTGTGAGCAGAAATAGCACATTCCAAAATCAAATATATTAATTTATCGATGAAGAAATTGTTTCCTTTTAATTGGTCCCAACACCTGGTCTTTCAAAGATTTTTTAAATAAATGGTTAGCAAATGTAACACTAGTACTGTTTTTCAAATAGTAAAATATCAAAATCAAGTTTAAGTTAAAAAGGTCCTGTTATTTAAATTTCTGGAAAATGAAATGAAATGATTTTTTTTATAAAAAGTATAAGATTACTGAAATTACATATACTTATGCATATATATAAATGATTTTTATGCTATACCATTGCAAAAATATAGATATATTGCTCGATATGTATACAAAATATGTATTATATATTATTATTATTTATTATATGTATTTCAAACACATACTACTCAACAACGTTCACCTCGTGTCTCCGTGTACTCTATGTCTGACATGTCTATTATAAGCCAGCCGTCATACGTCAGTGTATTCTAACCATATGATTCTAACTCATGCACATCTTTTAAAATCGTATATTGCCGCGTTTGTGCACAATTTCGCGGGCATGCGGATTAGTTTAGACCAGTGCATTTTAGAATCGTCTCACGAGATTTATGTTAGCAACGTTGCCAATGAAGTTACGAAAATTGATATACACCTTGCCTTCGCCAGAGAGCAGCACCTCCCCGGTCCAAAATTTGCTAATCGTAAATTACGTTTGAGCAATTTATAAAACATTTAATATAGCTGATATGCGGTATAAATATTCTACAATAATTCATTCAATTTGTCTATCCATTTAATTTTTTGTTTTAGTCACTAATAAAGAAATAAAAAATGTTTTTTGTTCATTTTAGAAAAAAAAAATAGATACACATATTCAGTATTACTTTTTAAACATGTTTGTGAAAACCGTTTTCGATTTGATGCAGAAATAAGCTGGAAAAAAGGAAATCCGTAATTCAAGCCGTCCGGTGGCCTCTTAAAAGCACGCCACATTTAATTTCACGTTTAAGTCGACTTAGAACACAACACAAGAGTTATTGCCTATTGCATATCTGTTTATCTGCATGTTCATATATTCTCTCCATTTACACGCATTATCAAAGACACAAATATTTAACACTATCAACCTGCGCAACATATATCATATCTGTTTACATACATCGAACGCATTCGATGTGTGTAAGGAGATATGTTTTTCATGGATATCATATGCTGTAGCGTTTATAAAACTTATAAATTTCTGTTGTTATCATTACCAACTAAATAAAAATTTTCACAAAGCAGGTCAGTTTAATTCTGATTAAATCGGTTTAGCAATTTTTACATTTTACAATTTCGGCTAATTCATTGTCTAAGTTGACAATAGAATCCCACACACGCAGTTTAAAAGGTTTTCTTTCCTTTTACTTTCTTATACGTAGTATAAGGAAGTATTGTGATGATGAAAAATTTCGACCTCGAGATTTTTGCAGATGTCCACGTTTTGAGGTCCCCTGATACCAAAAAAGTGGTTTTTAAAAAATGTCTGTGTGTGTGTCTGTCTGTCTGTCTGTCTGTCTGTCTGTGTGTGACCACGATAGCGGTCAAACCGCTGGAGATATCAATTCCAAATTTTGTATTTACGTGTATAATCTCCCTCTTGAGATCTGATTAGTTTTTCAGTAAAATCGGTAGACCGGAAGTAGCAGTTTACTTCAGTGAAAATATCGAATTTTGCAAATATTTCGTCAATTACTAAGTTTAAACAAATTTATAAAGAATTGAAATGTACTCAAAACTAAATTTGAAACAAATTATCTTAAAAAAGTTTTTCGAAATTCCAACCGGAAGTTGGTCTTTTACTCTTATCGAAAATCAGTTTTTTGCGAATATCTCGCAAGTCATGCTTTCTAGGCAGGTACATTACGAGTATAAAAGTATTTAAATTATAATTTTAATATCTTTTGTATAAAAAAAATTTCAAAATTCGGACCGGAAGTACCACTTTTACTCTTACCGAATATCGATTTTTTGTAGATATGTCGTAAATTATGCATTCTATATATATTTATTAAGAGTACAAAAGTATTTATAGTTAAATTTGCAATATTTTATGTGTACATGAAATTTCAAAATTCGGACCGGAAGTGGCACTTTTACTCTTAGCGAGTAGCACTTTTTTCGAATATATTGCAAAGTATGCATTCTATAGCGATTTATTAAGAGAATGAAAGTACTTAGAATAGGATTTTGAATAAGTTTTGTATAAAAAAATTCTTGAAATTGTATAGTTTGAAACGCTCATACGTATAAGAAAGTCGTGTGGTGGCCACACCTCATTTTTTACTTTCTTATACGTAGTATAAGGAAGTATTGTGATGATGAAAATTTTCGACCTCGAGATTTTTGCAGATGTCCACGTTTTGATGTCCCCTGATACCGAAAAAGTGGTTTTTAAAAAATGTCTCTGTGTGTGTATGTCGTGTGTGTCTGTGTGTGTGTGTGTGTCTGTGTGTGTGTGTGTGTCTGTGTGTGTGTGTGTGTGTGTGTGTGACCACGATAGCGGTCAAACCGCTATAGGTATCAATTCCAAATTTTATATTTACAAATATAATCTCCCTCTTGAGATCTGATTAGATTTTCAGTAAAATCGGCAGACCGGAAGTAGTAGTTTACTTCAGTGAAAAAATCGAATTTCGGCAATTATTCGTCAACTACTAAGTTTGAACAAATTTATAAAGAATTCATATGTACTTAAAATTAAGTTTGAGACAAATTGTCTTAAAAAAGTTTTTCGAAATTCCAACCGGAAGTAGGTCTTTTACTCTTATCGAAAATCAGTTTTTTGCGAATATCTCGCAAGTCATGCTTTTTAGAGAAGTATGTTCCGAGTATAAAAGTATTTAGAACATAATTTGCAATATCTTTTGTATAAAAAAATTACAAAATTCAGACCGGAAGTACCACTTTTACTCTTATCGAATAGCGATTTTTTGCAAATATGTCGTAAATTATGCATTCTATATATATTTATCAAGAGTACAAAAGTATTTAGAACTGGATTTTCAATATTTTTTGTATATATGAAATTTCAAAATTCGGACCGGAAGGAGCACTTTTACTCTTAGCGAGTAGCACTTTTTTGATAATATCTTGCAAAGTATGCATTCTATAGCGATTTATTAAGAGAATGAAAGTACTTAGAATAGGATTTTGAATAAGTTTTGTATACCAAAAAATCTTAAAATTGTATAGTTTCAAACGCTCATACGTATAAGAAAGTCGTGTGGTGGCCACACCTCATTTTTTTCTTTTTTATTTCCTCCACACTGTCCACCTTAATCCAAGACATCTCACAACTGCAAATGCCAGAAGATTTTAGTTCCTCAGGCGAAGCACGCACAGAGGTCGCCCCACCAACACATACGAAGTAGGCGCCATAAATCTCGGCCTGATATACAAAAAAGAAACTTGGAACAATATAAGAATTTTTATTTTTCAATGTAATCTCTCCTAACTTCTATACATTTATTACCACGATTAATTAATAATTCGGTACCCTTGTAAAAATAATCTGAAGTTTTTCCGTCAAAATGTTCTATAACAGCTGCTTGCAACTCACTATCGTCCTTAAAACTACGTCCCGTAAGGTCTTTTTTAAATTAGAAAACAAAAACAAAATCACAAGGAGCCATATCCGGGCCATACGGTGGATGTTCGAATTCTTGAAAGCCGCATTCGCGGATGGCAGCTTGTGACATGGCGGCAGTATGGACGGGAGCATTCTTGTGCAATAATCGCACACCTTTTGTCAATTTTCCACGACGTTTTGCACGAATACTGTCCCATAATTTATGCAATAAAGACGCATAAAATGTACCGTTGACACTTTTATTGCGCTCTTAAAAGTCAATTAGCAAAATGCCCTCACAATCCCAGAATATTGTGGCCATCATCTTTTTCGTTGATTGAACGACTTTCACCTTTCTGGGACGAGGTTCATCAGGTCGCCGCCGTTCCATGGACACATAAAATGTGCCGTTGACACTTGTATTGTGCTCTTAAAAGTCAATTGGCAAAATGCCCTCACATTCCCAGAATATTGTGGCCATCACCTTTTTCGTTAATTGAACGACTTTCGCCTTTCTGGGACGAGGTTCATTAGGACGCCGCCATTCCATGGACTCCCTTTTCGATAGAGGATTTTAAAGCAGAACCATTGTTTCATCCCCTGTGGCAATGGACTCCAAAATCGGTTTTGGGTCGTCTCCAAACATGTTTAAAAACGACTGTGCACATTCGACTCGAGGTTCACGTTGCAGAGCAGAAAGATGTACTAATTTTATTCATATCCAAATGGTCATGGAGAATTCGGCGAATACTTGTTTCGGAAATGTTTGTTATCACTGCTAATTTCTTCTCTTTCAAACGGCGATCTTCTAGCACTAAATGTTCAATAATTGACATTTGTTGAGGCGTTATCACTTCAATTGGTCGATCCGACCGATCAGCATCTTCCAGGGATTCCTGTTCCAAACGGAAACATCTTCCCCACTTTTTTACAGTTTAGTACGAAGAAGATGAATTACCGTAAACGCCGTCTAAACTTTGTTTAATGTGATAAGGTGTATGCCCTTCTTTTGTTAAAAATTTAATGACCGCGCGGTATTCAATTTTTGTTACTTCAGACTTTTGGTGCGCTAGTCACGTTGGTTGGCTGGTTACTAAAAACTACTAGGCTTCGATCCGTCATATTTATAGTGTACACCTCGCATATGTGCATGCATGACGTGACAGAATTTGAACACGTTTGAACCTGTATAAGCCTGTCAGGTCGAGAATTTATGGAGCCTACCTCGAATTTCGGAACTTCCACGCATCTATGTATATTTATGAAGAAGTGTAAACAACAAAAGTAATAAATGCCATTTCTTAAATTTAGTAAATGAAATTAATAAGTACAGGGTGATTCAGAGGAACCACATGGTTTTGAATTAATGAGTACTCGGTTGATTTTACTGAATTGCTTATTTATTAATTAACTAAGTGCGGAAAATAACGTCCCTTAAATGACGACATTCAAATTTGAAGCCTATGTTTGAAGTTGATCATAATACTTCGAACAGTTCCCGATCACTCACGGCGAATTGTATCTTTCAACTCTTCCAGTGTTCGGGGCTTATATTTATACGCACGGGACTTCAGAAAACTCCACAAGAAAAAAATCACAAGCCTAATATTTAGGCGCGCCTATGGCCGGAAAACAAATGAAGAAAGACATTGCATGTACATAACTATATTGACAGACTGATAATGCAGTGTTTAGCATGCTACCTTATGGTGAAGCTATATTCTTTAATCGTAAGTTTTGCTGTGGTTTTCCTCACTCTTGTTAAATGCGAAGAGGAACCAAATGGTTTTTCTGGTTGCGATTGTACCATATAATCAGTATTCATATATCGGGAAATTTTTGGACATGAAATAATATTCTTATTAATTGTCGACTTTCTTTGTTTTGTATTCAATACCAATGGCAAAAGAATAAATATTCTTCTATGTCTGTGAGAAAATAACGAATCCAGATGCGTGTATTACAAAAGAAGCTTCACTAATATGAAGTTGCAATATGGTAATGTGTATAATTTTATTTCAGGAAAGCGACGAGACAGGTTGTGGATTCGTGGTTAGTTTCACATGCGACGCCGACGTCGTCAAGTGTAGAATTGGCCTCGCCAACACACAATCAGTCGCGAGCCGGTTCCGGTGCCACAACCCCTGTGAGAAAGATCTCCGCTCACGAGTTCGAACGCGGCGGTCTTCTCAAGCCTATCATAAGCACAATAGATGGTACGCCTACCTTCCTAACGGGCTCCACGGAAGAACAAACAACTTCCGGAGGCCACAGTCCGACGCCTGGACGGCGACAGAGACGATCCAGACACGAACTGAAGCAACTGGATGAGAAAGAACTCATTTTCGAATTGGTTTGTATTCATTCATTAATACTATTTATAACTGTATGGTTGGGATATGATCATGTTCTGAATAATGAAGTAATTTTCTCTAATAAGTGTCAAAGAGGAATAATAAAAACAAAATATTAGATTTTACACCAACGCTTTATCTGAAAATTAAGGGCTAGTAAAATTTAAGAAAAACAGCGAAAGTATAAAATCTACATGTAAATGTATACAGATAGATATTTTTCCTAATTACTTTAAAAGCAACTACGAGAGTGAAGAATATACTCACTCCAGGAAAATACTAATTTAAAATATTAATGGATGATTTATATCTAATAGACTTTTCGAGAAACAATATTATTATTATATTTGAATCACGCTAGTAGTGGAATAAGATGTTAAGTTCTTATATTGCTGGTGATTTGTATCTGCAGTTTTGTATTAAATATATTAATTTAAGGAGGGTTTTAATGCTTTTAAATTTTTTAGAACGTCTGATTTACGTATTTGCCAATGTTTTACATTTTTTACGCGTAATTGATTACGGTTGCTTTTAATGTAATTGCACGTGAAAGTAAAATTAGCTCGATTCGCACATGACTGAAACACTAGCTTCATAATCCGTTTTATGTGAGCTTCAGTACATTCTCTCTCAGTGTCGGTTTTGCTGTTGTTTTTCACTGTCCTTGGCGAATGCGGAGAGGCACATCAACTTAAGGCGCACTACAAGCGCTATTATAATTATAATTGACCGTCGACGCGCTTGTAATTCACGTTAGACTGTTGGACGATGTTAAGTCATTCAATATTACTAGAAATACAAGAGCAATTAAAAAAACAAACAACCTAAGGTTTTTCTACCAGCCCTATATCATACAGCTAGATGTTATACAAAACGCTGTTTAACCACACCGAGTGTCTGCAATAGGGAACTGAAATTAATGTCACACAGATAACTAATGATGTTGAAGTTTTGACACGTAAAAAAAGTAGTGACCCAAGCGCGATGTTACTCCTTGCTAACGGAATATAGAAAGAGAAACTTTGCCGCGAAGAGGCACGTGGAACCAGAAACTGTAACCCCGAAAGCAAATCAGAACAGTCCACATTGTTATGCAACAGCTTATGAAATAACTTCACATTAGCCAACATACGTCTGGTTTCAAGTGAGTCCATATCAAATCTTGGCAGTAATAAATTGTAATCCGTACCTCTTGGAGGGAATATACCATCTTCTCTGCTAGCATAGCTAGCATATTCAAGCTTAGGGCGTACATCGTATCGCACAACCGTATGATAGTCCTTGACCGGAAAAATGCCGAGTTCCTTACTATAAAGCCCAACGACTTCAGAACAGAAGAAGGAGTACCGTTGCGATGATCAGCAAAGGTAAACTTATTATCAAAGCATACTCCCAAATCCTTAACGGCTGAAGAGCGAGACAATGGCGAGTTGTTAATTGTGTAGCTGTGAATTATTGGGTTCGTGAAATATATTTTCAAATCATCAACAAAAATACATTTATGACATTTAATCAAATCTAGCAGGTCGTTAATGAACATTATGAAAAGCAGGGAACCAAGATTGGACCCCTGTGGAACTCCAGGTGTGGTAATACATTTCTGAGACTTGTATCCGTTGTAGTAGACATATTGTGGCCTATTCTGTAAATATGACGTAAAAAACGAAATAAGTGCAGTACTGAAGCCGAACATATTCAGTTTCTTGAAAAGAACTCTATGGTCAATGCGGTCAAATGCCTTCGCAATGTCAGTATAAACTAAATTGGCCGTGCGCATTAAGTGTATCCGAAAGATACTGAGCAAAATATGCCAGGTACGTAACGGTCGATCTGTTCTACATAATACCGTGTTGGTATGGTGAAACAGAACTTTTAACGCTAGGATAAACATACGAATAAATTACCATCTCCAACACCTTGGCGAAGTTGCTCAGTATGGAGACCGGTCTATAATTACTTACATTTGAGGAGGAGCCGCTCTTCAAAATTGGGCAAACTTTCGAAATCTTCCAAGTATCTGGAAAAGTATTTGTAGGTACAGTAGAACCCCGATTATCCGTGTGCGGATTATCCGGGCTGCGGATTATCCGTGCCATACGCACGATGACGCAATATCGATATCGCCAGCAGTGTACTAGGGGAATCATTCGCTTTTCATCTGCTGTATGTACATAAATGCAAGTTAACCTACCTATGTAGAGTAGTTTATTTTTTCTTATTTAGTGTAAAAGTTTACTTATGTAGAATTCTGTTTTTTATTTTGTTATCTTTTTAGTATGTATACATACATACATATAAGAAATAAATGTTCGGATTATCCGTGCTTTTCAATTTTCCGTGCCTCGTCCGGTCCCGTGGAGCACGGATAATCGAGGTTCTACTGTACTTAATTCTAAGTTCAAAATAATTACCAGTGACTTAACAAATCCTTGGCTGCAGTCCCGCGCCAAAAAACTTGGAATTCCATCTGGTCCGGACGACATCTTATTACTTAATTTTTTAAGGGCTTAATATATAATCCAGTCACAGCTGAAATATCTGCACATTTATTCCCCGTATCACAATATTCCAACTCATTGCCTTGATTAGGGTTATAAAATCTGGCGGAGTAATTTGTAAAGTCTTTCACTAAATCCTGCGAATTGTCAAAAATATTACCCTTCCATTGAATCGACCTTGGAATTCTTGAGACACCTCGCTTAGCTCGCATAAATGACCAGAACTTCTGAGGGTCATCAACGATGCTTGCCTCCATTTTCAAAGTAGAGTCCTTGTACGCAGTTCTGATTTGCTTCTTAACAATCGCTCAGATAAAGACAACTCACTTAGGTTCTCTTATGAAATCTGAGATGATATTTTTGTAGTTTAATATTTTTTATAATTGCCCTAGTAAACCACGGCGGATACTGATTAAGTTTGTTTGTCTGCTGTGGTATGTAAATGTCAAACAAAGAATACAAGAGTTTATAGAAATGATCACACACATCATCATTCGTAATACTTAATAGCAACGACCAGTCTACATTTGTTAAATTTGTTAATCTTTAGGATACCTGTAAATATGGAAGAACAATAACATTAGTTACCTCCATTCATTAATTTAGACTTAATTATCGCAATATTATTTGATAATTGTTTACTCAGTACTTGCCTCTTATGTGGTTATGAAATGTCTTGCTTTTTAACACTGATTTTTTTTTTTTAAGTTGGTCACAAATATAATAAGATACCATTATATTTAAATGATAAATATGAACGCTTAGCGGTAACAAAAATGTTAATGTGAAGGTAATTTAATGATTATTAATAATAAGTTATTACTACCTAAATCACTATAAATTTGAAATTTAAAATTACATAAAGATTGTAATAACAGAGATTTCGAAAAATATTCATGTTAAAATTCAATGTAACAAACGTGAAAAAACTAAATTTTTCTAACATTTTCATACTAAACATGTTTATTACTTCAAATCTTTTTGAATATTCAAAACCCAAAATGAAACGACAGTATTTAGAGCAAGATTCATACAAATAACGGCTCGTTTTCTAAACTTAACCTCGTACTGAAAAATCAGATTATATGAAACTGGTTTGATAAACTACCTATGAATCAGTGTTACAGAGTAATCATTATTACTATCACCAAGTGCTTTCCATTTATTTAGAAGTATTTTGATAATTATGGTGCTAATATACAATATTTAATTTACGTTGAACCACAAAAATAAAAGTGTTATTTGTTAGCTATAGTCTGTTCACCGAATAGTATTAATATTTGGCGTACAATACATTTTGAATGTAATGCCGTTCTTTGTTTTAGGAATTTTTCTGTTATACGCACATCCTAATTATAACAATAATTTTAGAAAACAAAGCACGGGCAATTTCTTATTACAAATGTGAGTTTTCATGGAAGCATTTAATGTTTTTTAGGTTAAATCTGTATTATATTACCAATGCCCCATGTGTTCGTTTCTCAGACTGTTAAACGCTTTAATAGACAGAATTATGTGTTGTGGAATTCACACATTTTCTTATTCTAGACAATATAATGTAATTAAGGTAATTCAAATGAAGACTTAAATATGTATGTATGTAAATATGTATAAGAAGTTGTATCTTAAAAACCGCATGACAGGTTTTTCTCGTAAATGCAATTATATAAAGTGTTAATATTTTACAGAAATAGTGATTTGACATATATTTATTGTTAATGGCGGATATGATGCTTACATATTGATGCAACTTGCGCTTATTCCAAGTAACATTTACGTTTTTCTTTTGTTGATTATTAAAGGACAATAACGAGAAGATTGAATATTACATTTGACACGAAATTATGCAAATCGTAATGAGAAATTGTCGCCCACTTGTAGCGGTTATTTTGCTGATTTAACCATTCTAATGCGTTCCTGAGAAAATCATAACAAACATATTATTCATCCCACGCTTCAAAGAAAAAAATAGGAAACTAAATGGATGTGGTTTGTTGGAGGCTTTTAAAATGTTTATCTAAGTGCATATCTGAAACGTTACATAATTTTTATACTTCTCCATAGTTTTACTTGGCTATTTTGACTGATATTTACTGGGTTTGAAATCTGTATACTGATTGGAATTTTGATAAATTTTGGTTTGATCTCTAGCATATTTTTCCCCTATGTCTATAATTTTCATTTATACATGTACGAGGTCTGTTCTGAAAATAAAAAAGAGATTTAGTGATATGCTGGTGGCAACATTGTGGTCAGCATTTTTTCGAAGTATTGACATCTCGTCTAATTTTTATGATATTCAAAACTTTTGGTTAACATATAAAACTGTCAAATCACACTCGACTTTAATTGTTTCAATATTTCATAAGAACGTAGCAGGCTTAGTAATGTTTAAAACAATTGAGAATCATTTTGTATGTCATTCTGGTAAAGGGTTATTTGATTATTATTGGGTGCTTTATGCATTCGATCTCCCCACATGTGTTCAGTATTTCAATCAATTAGTGTGATCTTGTGTTTTTTTAAATCTTTTTATTTTTTGGTAGAAAAACTGTGTCCCGAAATACTTGATTACCCTTGTATGTGAGTGAAACTGAAGCAGCTCAAACTGTTGCTTTAATTGAATATGGTCGAAGCCAACGAAATTTTGCAACAAGGCTTAGGATTAGTCATTACAAAGTTCAACGGATGTATAAACGTTATTAGGAGATTGGTTTACTTAAACAAACATCCGGACCAGGACGATAAAGATCCACTTCTCAACGGGACGGTCGTTTTTTTTTTTTGGTATCTACTGCTTTACGAAACAGGCATATTACTGTGGTAATAATCCATAACAGCTTACATGAGGCAAGTGAAACCATGTTAGTCAGTTGACAGTATGAAGAAGGTTGACGGAACTCAACTTGAAGGCTTACCAGCCAGCGCTTGGCCCTAAACTTCCTCGACATCATACGCCGACTTATTTGTGGAATTTATAAAAACTTGTTTTTGCAAGATGGATTCGCGTTTTATTTACAGACGAGTCAAGAATTTGCTTATTTGGTACTGATGGTCGGGATCGAATATGGAGGAAACCGCCATGCTCAATATAACTTTTCCTATCGTGGAAGTTTTGAAGGAGGTGAAGTAATAATCTGAAGTGGTACTTCTTTTGAAGCCGGTAGAGGCACTATTACAGCAGATGGATACGTAGAAGACATCCCAGAACAACATGTTTTATCTTTTGCCCCATTCATTTGCGTTGAATTTATTTTAATGCATGACAATACTCGGCCCCACTTAGCAAGAACAGTTACTAAGTATCTACAAGAGAGGCAAATAGCAACAATTGAATGGCTTTCCTTTAATCCTGATCTAAATCCGACAGAGCACTTTAGGGCCGACCTTAAACAACACGTTCGATCACAAAATCTCCCTCCATCCAATCTGCATGAACTGAACATTGCAATATCAGAAGTGTGGACTGTCTCAAGAGTGTTAAAAAAGTTAAACAGGTATGAATGGAAGATGCAGGCAGTAATAAGAGCACGAGGAGGAAACACGTTTTATTAAAACACCAGAATAAAGATTTTTAATTTTTTAATGTTCAATTATTTTACTCTTTATTTTTATTCACTGTAATTTAACTTGATTACGCTTGTTAATAATATCACATTTTTATGTTTTTTCACCTAATTGTATGAGCGTTCCAGTGTATGTACAAGACAAGTTGTTGTTAGCTTAATATATTTATCTATCATAGGTGTCTTTATGATTGATAACAACAACGATCAGCAGTCAAGAATCTGGTGTGGTAATATTGTTGCTTACTGTCAGAGAACTGCAGAAGAAGTTAGCATCTTAATAAGCTTGTGTCATGACATTTAGCCGAGACAACGTGTGGTTCCTTCACGATGACTGCGATTTATTTTTATTCGCAAATTCTGTGCTGACGTCGTCATGATATTAAAACAAATACATCACAGCCAATGAAGAAGATTTCAACAGAAACTTTGCGAAATGGGAAAAGTGTGTGATATGACGGGAAAGTACTTTGAAGAGAATAAGAACCAATAATCTTCAAAATTAATAATTATAGTCAAACAAATAAGTTAATTTATGTTTTGAAGAGATCTCGTATGTATCTACTTCGTATATACATATTTTTTGATAAGAAAAAATTAACTTATTTAATAAATACTTAATTTTATTATGTACAAGACATATAATTCAAAGAACAAAATACAAAAACTACATAAAACAAAAAATTAACGAAACCAACTAGAAAAGGAAGTACCAAAATATCAATGTCAATGTCTACCAAAGAGAAGAAACGTTTTTAATTTCCTTTTATATGGAAAAAATTGTTGATAGTATATTTTCCGAGTGACGAAAGTAATCTTGTTTTAAGCGAGAGAATAGTGTATGTACCTAATAAAGCGAAGCTTTAAAAAAATTTGTTCGACGCCAACGTATTAAACGCAAGATTTTGGTACGACCTCGCTTATGACAAAATATGCATACAGCATAGCTTCCCGAATATGAATTAACGCGATTAACAGCCCTCCATTCTATGATTTTTGCATAGATTTCTTCATATCTCGTTTTCGATTTTTCTGGCAATAAGGACACAAAAGTTTTCTCAGATTTATTTACTATTTCTGGTGAAGTATTGGGAAGATCTAAATCTCATTCTAAATCGGAAATCATGACAAAGATACTCTCGTGTCTAAAGACGAAAGTTAACAGTATGGAATTTTTTCGGAAATCACATTTTCGTTGGAGGGAGTATTCGCTGACGAAAAATGTCTTCTTTAGAGGGTCGCTGAAAAAAGTGTTTGCTTGCTTGAAAACCTATACAACTCACGATATGTCTCTTGTATGGCATTAAATTTAGAAAAAGTGCTCTCTTAATCATATGGTCATATTACATTCAGTATCATCGCATTAGCCGCCACTTTCAAAGTAATTAACTAATGCCTTGTGTTTGTCGAGAATTAATTCCTTTAATAAAGGCTATGGTCACTTTACAGCAAGGCACAATATATATGGAATTCTTGGTACGTAGTCCACTATTTAGATTTAGATATAAAGAGGACAACAAGAAAACAACAATGAGGATGATAAAGTAACTTTGTTCACTATGGGATCATCAGAAGCAAATCCAGGATTGTCTTTGCGTAAAAGAAGTACAGAACTTGATGCTGGCATATGTTTATTACAATAGATTTAAAGATCCGTCCAACTAGTTGAACACCTTGCATATTTTACAAATTTACTTATAAATTAGCGTTTATAGTTATTTTCCCTGAAGGTGGATCTGGCGTTTTGGAGCAATGTGTGTTCACTAAACTCCCAATTCAGTGTCATCTGAACATATTTTTTTGTTTTTGATAATATGTTCCAAATAGTTTCTAACTCTTACGAATATTTAGTATAATATGCGCATTCGTTTCTGCGCAGCTACTAAATAGTGTTTGTTCCATGAACCAGAGCAAACCTTACTTATTTAGAGACAGTCTGATTATAACCAACCTAAAGTTGCAGGAATTTGAATTTCGTAGATATATTGATAGATAAATGTATTATTTGTTCATTGAATATAAAAATACGGAAAAACGAAATGAAATATGTTAGGAATCAAAATTAGTAATAATAATTTATGTCTCAACATTTTCCAATATCTGAATATGAACTATAGGAATGCCTCTCCACATTCACTCGTGAGTGAGGAAATCACCGCCAACACTCATTGAGCTTATGCTTGTAGAAGTTGCAAAATACATAAGCTGAGCTTTCCGAATTCATTTTATTTTTAATTGATTCTAATATAATAATTTGCATTTTCAGGTGAAAGATATCTGCAATGAACTCGAAGTCAGATCACTTTGTCACAAAATCCTGCAGAACGTTTCAATGCTCTTGCATGCCGATCGCGGTTCCCTTTTCCTGGTGCAGGGGGAGAAGGGCGGCGGATGCACTCCACTACCTCCTAGCCAAATACCCACAGGTCGATGTCTAGTCTCAAAACTTTTCGACGTCTGTTCGAAGAGCACCTTAATGGAAATGGAAAAAAAAGAAGAAATTCGAATACCTTGGGGCACTGGAATAGTAGGTTATGTAGCGGAGAGCGGTGAACCAGTGAATATACCAGACGCTTATCAGGTAAGAGAAATTGGATTTATATTTAAATATTAGTAGTTAAGAATATTTTTATTACTACTATAACAATTAATTGTATTTTTATAACTATAAGTGCAACCTATATGATTCGATACGTGCGTCAATGCACTTACATTACATCCAATTTATCGCGGCATAAAAAAGAGGTTTGTTATAAAATTACAGAAACCAATAAAGTAGTTAGAAGCATTTTAAAAGAAACGTGAAAATTGTTAGGGTTATTTGAAAGAGCAGTTATCTAAAGACACCTTCTAATGATCAGTTTTATTACTAGTTCTTGCAATTTCTTACATATCCATTGCATCTTCATATGCCATTTTATACACCGATTCGAGTGTACATTTTCCTTAATTTTTTACTTTCTTATACGTGGTATAAGGAAGTATTGTGATGATGAAAATTTTCGACCTCGAGATTTTTGCAGATGTCCACGTTTTGAGGTCCCCTGATACCAAAAAAGTGGTTTTTAAAAAATTTCTCTCTCTCTCTCTCTGTGTGTGTGTGTGTGTCTCTCTCTCTCTCTGTGTGTGTGTGTGACCAAGATAGCGGTCAAACCGCTATAGGTATCAATTTCAAATTTTATATTTACAAATATAATCTCCCTCTTGAGAATTGATTAGATTTTGAGCAAAATCGGCATACCGGAAGTAGTGTGTGTCTCTCTCTCTCTGTGTGTGTGTGTGTGTGTGGTGTGTGTGTGTGACCACGATAGCGGTCAAACCGCTATAGGTATCAATTTCAAATTTTATATTTACAAATATAATCTCCCTCTTGAGAATTGATTAGATTTTGAGCAAAATCGGCATACCGGAAGTAGTAGTTACTTCAGTGAAAAAATCGAATTTTGCAAATATTTCGTCAATTACTAAGTTTAAACAAATTTATAAAGAATTCAAATGTACTTAGAATTAAATTTCAGAAAATTTGTATTAACAAAGTTTTTCGAAATTCCGACCGGAAGTAGGTCTTTTACTCTTATCGAAAATCAGTTTTTTGCGAATATCTCGCAAGTCATGCTTTCTAGGCAGGTACATTACCAGTATAAAAGTATTTAGAACGTACTTTTAAATATCTCTTGTATAAAAAAAATTTCAAAATTCGGACCGGAAGTAACACTTTTACTCTTGCCGAATAACGATTTCTTGCAAATATGTCGTAAATTATGCAATCTATATATATTTATGAAGAGTACAAAAGTATTTAGAGTTGGATTTGGAATATTTTTTGTATAAATGAAATTTCAAAATTCGGACCGGAAGTAACACTTTCATACGTATAAGAAAGTCGTGTGGTGGCCACACCTCATTTTTTAATGTTCTTTTTGTCGCAATCTCGGCATCTGGAAAGTATGCAAAGTGTCTCGAAAGTACTAGTAGTAAAAAATGATACCGCCGCATAGTATTCAAAATGATCGAATTTGTGATCAAAATTAATCACGCTGTAAAAGTAGGTTAAGAATTGAATCTTGTTGAATTATTTTATCCCGTACAAATATGTATAAACAATGAATAACGACTCATTCCATTCGATTTCAACCCACTTAGGTGATGAAATAAGTACTTAAAGACGTCACGATCGCAACGATCGGTATTTCCTGTGATATTGAGCACATGAGTATTTGTTTATTAATAAATAACTACTAATATTTAGTTAAAAGAGCTAGTGGTTCTCTTGTAAGGGGGAGGGTGTGGTTCACGTTTTTCAGCCAGTTTTGCTGCAAGTACATATTATAGAAACTATTTCTGACATACACATAGCCCAGACAAGACAGAGACAAAACAAATATAAAACTAATCATCTGAGTCTTCACTTGCATCTTCCCTATACATTTTGCTTTCGTTGTCGTACTCCTTAAGTTCAAGTTCGTCTTCGAGACGAACTTGTTGCTTGACCATACAGATATGGTCAAGCAACAGAATCATGCTGGATTGATATGAAATCAGAAGAGGATCTGAGCTCAATAGGAGCCTAAAGAATAAGTCCTCATTGATTTTAACTAGGTGGATTTTTTGCGTATGTCTGTCCCGGTACTTCCTTACTGCCTTATTTTTTGTCTCTTAGGCTTCTTCTGATAATTCACCGATAGGCAATAGAATTTCCTTAATAATTGCAACAGCATGAGTAAGAATTTTTCTGTACTGTAGGTAGCATGAAGTACCAATTGTACAAAGATACATATAATTCTGCAGTGGCCTTACAATATTTGTCAATCTTGTCAATATTAATAGAATATCCAGTATTTAAAACACGCAAAATGACATCACTTTGTAAGATATTGCGGGAAAAACGATTATCTCTTATAATTCTCTAGCGCACTAGTTGTAATTTCATCCCCATTTGTATGGAGCTGTTCGCTGAGGTAGTCCAAAACACGAATTTTCTGCACAGAAAAACCTTGACCAGATACTTCCATCATTTTCTGATGTAGATCCAGATGTGTAATTTTCATAGCGACAAAACGCCGAAATGCACCAGAATCACTAAATAAACACTAATGGAAGAAATAATTATACGAAATCAACAAATTTTCTGACGACACCAAGAAAATACTAAACTATACTTACGACTGCACTTCATAACTTATAATAAAAGATTAGATGTGTACGGCACTCATCGCACATTTATATACATTAAGTCTTGTTCCGCATCTTTCCGCAGGTAAAATAATAATTTTTTTTTATTACCTACACTATAATCTTTCATTTCATGAAAAATTCACAGACTAGCAAGTATTAGCAATAAACGTTAACCCTCATTAAAAATTCAATTATACATAGCTCTTATAGGATTAAAGACAGCCGATGTTACCTGGAAATAAAAACTGCTTCCTAGTAAGTAATGATGCCATTTGAATCCTTAAAGTAAGTATTTTAACCTGTAATAATTACTTTTAAATCGACCAAGATGCGTGGCTCAGGTAATAACAAACACAACTTAAGTTTCGAGTACTAAAATATACCCTATAGAAATATTGTTAATTTAGCAGTTTTGAAAAGTAATATCTCTGGTTCTGACAAAGACAAAACAGCATTTTTTGGTGAAAAGTTGTATATGACGCATACAAACAAATGCATAAGTTAGTATATTATCAAAAATTTTAAACTTTTTAAATTTAATTACAATCACGTTTTTGTCGATTTTGAACACTGTGCGCCGGGATAAACATTTATTAGAAGAAACGTAGAAGATGTTATAGTCTAAACTCAGTACACAAGTCTTGAAGTAATGAAAAATGTTTAAGGGTAAAAATAAGTAAATTTTGTGATAAAAGAAATAATGTCTGGATAAAGCGCATGGATCGCTTGGAGCTCCTGCGCCTCCCCTCTGCTGACTGTAACAGATACGGAGATATTTGACTTGCTTCAATCGACCCCTGTTTAATTATTTCCAATTTACCCTACTTGAAGGGCTGTGGAGTATTGTTAAGAATGGAATAGTCTCCGAGGAGTAGAAAATATTCAGATGCTTCTATTTTGATGACAGACAAAACCGACGAATCTTTATTGCAAATAATATTTATGTATTTGAGGTCGAGATTATTTTGCGCATTTCTCATCATAGAAGCATTTCCAAGTATATGACTTTATTAAGCAAAAATGTTTCCATTAAAACCTTCTTTAATTTCATAAAATGTTGGAGTGGTGTTGTGAAACATCCTGTATATATTGTGTAATGTTTTTTATCTTGTCATTATTTAAGGTAACAAAGTAATAAAAGTACTGGAATATTCCTATTTGTAAAAGTAATAGATATTTCAAATTGAGATTATTTTTAATATATCTTTCAAAGAACAATATTTCTCAACACAAACGCTTATTTCACTTAATCCCACCCTTTAATTAAGTAAGGTATTGTCAAAGATGTCACACGGAGCATTCTCTAAATGCTTAAATAGGATCGTTACGTGCGGAAAATTTCCTCGGAAACAAACACGGAAACGTTTCAAACCAAAAATTCTGTACGAATTTCTCTCACTAATGATTCATTTATTTTCGCCCTCCGGGCGAAAACCCCTTTCCAAATCTAAATTTACGTTCAGAAAAATTGCGGAAGATTTTTTCCTTCTTTAAGAAAGGCAAAGACCGAGGACGAATAACCCCAAGTGTATATTAACGACGGCTATCCGTAAATAAGATAAAAGGGACTAGCCATTGCAGTGGTTAGCGCACTGGTCGATGGTATTTTCCTGCTCTGCAGTGAAGCGCTTTATTAAGAGAAGTACCTATCACTTCAATGAGATAATTTGTAAGAATCAAGGTTGCTTTGTTTTGTAACCATCCATTTTCTTAGCATGCGAACACGGAAATATAAACCATATAGAAAATAAAATTTTTATTCAAAGAAAAATAAAATTACAATATACTACTGTTTGTATTAGTTTAGACACACAAAATATAACAATAGCATACGCTACATTAATTAAATTAAAATGAAAAATAAAATAATATACACACTACATACACTTTACGCAATAAAATAAAAAGTGCAAAGTAATTTATTATCAAATTTTATTAGGTTATTAGCAGACGTTATTAATATATAAAAAATGGAAGATCATTCAAAATGACCGCCTTTAGCTTTAATGTGGGCCACAGCTCGGATCAAGGCCTCTTTCAAGGAGTCAATATTACTGTATCTTTTTTGGCATACCGTGTCGTCCTCCAAAACGGCCCATAATTTGTAATCTAAAGGGTTCAGATCCGTGCTACCCGACGGCGACCAATCTTCGGTGTTTATGAAATCCGTGTTTTGGAGCCTGGGGTCTGGGTGGCTTTGGACTTATGAACTGGTACAGAATCTTGCTGGAACGTCCACTGCTGATTTTCGAAGAGGGATCAGTTTAGTGGCTTCACAACGATTGCCAGAACGGATTCTTTGGATGTTTTGGCGGATTTTTCACAGAAATGCAAATTGATAACCTCATCATAGGTAACACTCCACCAAACCATAACAGACTCTGGGTGGTGAGATTTTTCAACCCGTGAGACCACTTGGGTGGCTTTTTTAGATGAATATGCATAAACCCGGTCATTCTGCTTATTGATTTTTTTCTGGACGGTAAAGATTTTTCATCGGTAAAAAGGATTTTCTTATGACTATCATCCGCATACTTTGCCAAGAGCCGTTTTTATTTTGCGACCCTATTTTTCTTAAAGAGTGGCATTCAACAATTGCCCGATACGTCGTTTGAAAGCCCCAAGGCCTAAGCCTTTTTTTGATAATAAGATTCATTGATTTTCGATTCATATTCATTTCACGAGTCATATTTTTTTGCTTTCGGAGCGGATTCCCCTTAATTCTGGCGTACGAGCATGTCCGGATCGCTGGCGGTCTTTACTATCTCCAGTCTCGTCGAACAACTTAATGCACCGATAAATAAACATTCAACTTATCCCGAGTGGTCGAAGCGTCTCAAAAATATCTCCTTTTTCATGTTGCATTTATACAATGCTATAACTGCGATTCGATTTTCTTTATCCGACAATCCATAGCGACAACAAATTCAAATGCCAATTATTTGCACATATGACCAAACTAATACTTGGCTGTCAAAAATCTTGTGTTTTTATAAGGATGCGTTCAGTTAACTACTGCGACCGGGGTACGTTCAAAGTTGTAACAGAATTTATGTCCCTACTAACCATGCATAATATGAAAATGTTTATATCCTCTTTTGATTGAAGATGATGCGTTCACAATTCTGGTCATCTGTTCAGTTAGTTTTATATTATATTATTCCAGTACAGTATGTGGTGGCATGGTAGTTCATTTATCTTGTAGTATATTCTACAAATGTATATTGGAACTAGCACACGTATGAACCCTTCTGTCTAGCTCGTCTTACAACAGGTAGATAGAGTAGATATCTAGGCTTTGTATTGGCCAATCTCGTATTTATAGTGTTATTTATTCATGCTTATTTAAATAGATCTGGCTTGTTAGCGCTTTCGTTTCGGGTCGTTTTTCATACATAAAAATAAAATTATTGTGTATTAAACGCATCTGCAAATTTGCAGTTAGTTTTCTTGTTCTAAAATGCAAACCATCCATTTGTTGCAAATCTTCTGTGCCGGCATAAAGAAAACATTCCGAAACAAGCACGGCAGTTCCCTATTTTACTGTGGGCACAATACAGTCAAGCAACATCCTCTCGCTCTTCGATCGTCTAACGAAAACACGTCTTGCTTGGCCAAAGACTTTGAATTTAGACTTTTCTACCATAATACTTTTTTAAAGTGGTTCACTATCCAATTTCTATGCGTTTATATTTACAAAAACTGTTTCGGTCTGTTGTCGCAGCGTAGTGTGGTTCCCTCACAATCATGAAGGTTCGCATCCCTTAATCATCAGTTTCATCGTAGTTATAAAAATGTGCCTCTCCCTATTATCACGATCTATTTCTGTAGCTATTTCGTGTGCACTAAGCATTCTTTTACGTTCACTTCGTAGCTTTATACGTTCATTGTCAGCTTGTAAGTATACTAAGTAAAAATATTAGAATATCCTTACCGCAATATGTACGACCTTCTCATAATAAAATTAACTGTCAAAAAATTCTTTGATCGCTAACAAAAAGCCCCTTCACTTTGAACCAAAGTAACACAGCGTTATTATGATGTGTCATTTCTTTTACAGGTCCGCTATAGGCTAATATGATCTCAAATACTTATCATTTGTTCTTCCTGCCTGGTCTAGCCATATTTAATTGATAGATTTACTGTGGACTTCTAAGATGTTTTTTTTTTGTTATTTTTCCAAATAAGCAATTAAATAGCAGTAGTTGTTATTGCGTTTTTGTTTTAATAAAGTTATTTTTGATGTTCTTCTTTAATTTTAAGAAAAGTATTACTTCCATTGCCTACTAATCGCAAAGTGATTTGGACCGTCATGTAATGGAAAGATACTACTTGGATGAGTGGTATTTGCTATAATATATATTATTACTATAATTTTGCAGTTAATTTTTCAGGATTTTCAGTTAATTATGTCAGTCATGTGACTCCAACTTCATAAAAGTTTACGGAATTCCTTTATTTATACCGGGTGTCCACACGAAAACTTTATATTGAATTATTTCTGGTGTTTTTGAAGACAAAAACTTGAAATTTTGGGTGGTTGTTCAGGATATAGGGGGACAATGAATAGTGTATTTCATACCGCCCCATCGGGTCACCCGCCGCCGCCGGCCACCCCCACTCCAATATTTTAAATGACACTCTGTATTTTTTTTTGGTGATTTTGAAAGAACACAATTTTCTTGATATTTCTATGTGAAAAAACTAGTAACACACATTATGACATTTATGAGATATTTAAATTTAAAAGTTTCAGATATCAGAAATTATTAACTCCGAAAAATCATAAGTTAGTCATGGAAATAGTTTGCTTTAAATTAGAATTGTCAAAATTGTGACTTTTGTGTTTCATTAATATTAATACTTGTAAAATTGTTCTTAAAGTTTCGGCTTTTTCGCTGAAATGGTTTATACTCTTGAAGAGAGAACTGAAATAGTGATTTTGTATGGGATTGCAAACAAAAATTATTCCCAAGCGGCGACGTTATTCAATGAAAACCATCCAAACAGAAACGTATCTGTTGCTTATGTCAGAACGCTAATAGAAAAATTTTTGCAAACTGGATCTGTAAATAATAAAAAACGGAATACGAATAATTGTGGTGTACTAAATGAAGCTATGCAACTAGCAGTTCTTGGGCATATTAATTTAGACCCAGAGCTTTCGTTGAGAAAATTATCCGAAGTTTCGGGAGTGCCAAAATCAACCTGCCATAAGATATTAAAATTAAACAAAATGCACCCTTATAAAATTCAACTTCACCAAGAGTTGGGTGACGGTGATTTCGACAGAAGAGTCGAATTTTGTGAAATAATGACAGATATGATTCGGCAAAATGGAAATGTTTTGCGAAGTATTTGCTTTAGTGATGAAAGTTGCTTTTACTTAAATGGTCTTGTGAATAGACACAACTGTCGATATTGGAGCGACGTAAAACCCCATTTTTTCCGAGAAGGCAACACACAATATCCCCAAAAAATTAATGTATGGGCTGGAATTCTTAATAACCAAGTAATTGGCCCGATATTCTTCCAGGAAAATTTAAATGGACCTAAGTACTTACAATTTTTGGAAGAGCTAATACATCCTCTTATCATACAGTGTCTAGAAGAAAACTTGAATGAAATAGAGGAGGAGCAATTATATTTTCAACAAGATGGAGCTGGGCCACATTACTGTTTAGACGTTAGGAATTATTTGGATAATATTTTCCCAGGACATTGGATTGGACGTAGGGGCTCTATTGAATGGCCAGCTCGCTCCCCCGATTTAACTCCCCTAGATTTCTTTTTGTGGGAACATTTGAAGTCTGTTGTTTATAAGACACCGCCACAATCAATAGCTGATTTACGTAATAGAATAACAGAGGAATGTCGAAATTTAACGCCACAAGTGTTCGAAAATGTTAGAAATGCTTTTGAAAATAGACTTTATTTATGTTTATATGTAAACGGTGAACAATTTGAGCATTTAATTTAACTAAAATGTTGTGAATAAATCTTGTTTTAAGTATTTCCATGACTAACTTATGATTTTTCGGAGTTAATAATTTCTGATATCTGAAACTTTTAAATTTAAATATCTCATAAATGTCATAATGTGTGTTACTAGTTTTTTCACATAGGAATATCAAGAAAATTGTGTTCTTTCAAAACCAGCAAAAAAAAATACAGGGTGTCATTTAAAATATTGGAGTGGGGGTGGCCGGCGGCGGCGGCGGCGGGTGACCCGATGGGGCGGTATGAAATACACTATTCATTGTCCCCCTATATCCTGAACAACCACCCAAAATTTCAAGCTTTTGTCTTCAAAAACACCAGAAATAATTCAATATAAAGTTTTCGTGTGGACACCCGGTATATTAGTGATGTTGATTTCGATTACTTTTCAGTACTTGTAACTATTCGTTACTTTCGAATCCAATATCCGTTACTTTTATTCGTTACCGAGTACTCGTTCAAATGTGCGGTGCGTATGTATAGTTAATATATGGTACAAACAAAATGTTCACTTACATATAAAATATAGTAATTTTAATATACAGTGTGTTCATTTCAAAACGTCCCACCCTAAAGTTCTGGAAATCTGGAAATCTATGAGAAATTCCTTGAAACACGTAAGAAGTATTATCGTGGTGGGCATTTTTTGATGCAAAAATTGACTCACCTACTTTAGCCCCCTGCCCCCGGAAGCTACTATGTTTTGAAACAGTAAATTTTGGCGTTTACTTTTTTTTTACTACGTATAAGAAAGTATTGTGATGATGAAAATTTTCGACCTCGAGATTTTTGCAGATGTCCACGTTTTGAGGTCCCCTGATACCAAAAAAGTGGTTTTTAAAAAATGTCTGTGTGTGTGTGTGTGTGTGTGTGTGTGTCTGTCTGTGTGTGTGTGACCACGATAGCAGTCAAACCGCAGTAGATATCAATTCCAAATTTTGTATTTACGAATATAATCTCCCTCTTGAGAACTGATTAGATTTTGAGCAAAATCGGCAGACCGGAAGTAGTAGTTTACTTCAGTGAACAAATCGAATTTTGCAAATATTTCGTCAATTACTAAGTTTAAACAAATTTATAAAGAATTCAAATGTACTCAAAATTAAATTTGAGAAAAATTGTTTTAATAAAGTTTTTCGAAATTCCTGCCGGAAGTAGGTCTTTTACTCTTGTCGAAAAACAGTTTTTTGCGAATATCTCGCAAGTCATGCTTTCTAGGCAGGTACATTACGAGTACAAAAGTATTTAGAACATACTTTTAAATATCTTTTGTATAAAAAAAATTTCAAAATTCAGGAAGTACCACTTTTACTCTTATCGAATAGCGATTTTTTGCAAATATGTCGTAAATTATGCATTCTATATATATTTATGAAGAGTACAAAAGTATTTAGAGTTGGATTTGGAATATTTTTTGTATAAATGAAATTTCAAAATTCGGACCGGAAGTAACACTTTCATACGTATAAGAAAGTCGTGTGGTGGCCACACCTCATTTTTTTTTTATTTTTGTAGTTACTTATTAAACAAAATTGCATGTTTTAGGAACGTTCTTATACCGATTTTGCGTTCCTTGATTCAATTTTTATAACAGAACAGTAAAATAATGTTTAACCCCCAGTTATTTAAATAAAATAACAATGATGGTTTACAATTTGCAAGAAAGGGTTGAAATTGTATTAATTTATGGAGCCGAAAATCAATGTGCTTGACGAACTGCCGCAACATTTAACGAAAGGCCTCACATCTCATAGATATGCCCTAAATCTTAATGATAAATTTACTCATACTGGATCTGCTGTAAGTGTAAAACATAATAAGGCGATAGTTTTAAATGAAGGCGCTCAATTGGAAATGTTGGATCATTTCGGCATAAATCCTAATACATCATTACGTCAGATTTCTGCGACAACTAGAACTTCCTTGGGTTCGGTTCATAAAATTATAAAACTTCAAAAATTTTATCCTTATAAATTGAAAATATGTAACAACCCTCATATGTCTGTAGAAGGACACACCCAGGATCCTGAAAAAATTAATGTATGGGTAGACATCTCTTGGGACCAAGTGACTGGTCCGCTTTTTTTCCATGGAAATCTAAACGGCGAAGCATATTTTGATATGTTGGAAAATCCTATCAATCCGCTAATTATTGCTGCTCTCAAAAAGCAACTGGATAGAGGGAATTTACCCCTCCGCCTCAAAATTTAGAAGAACTTTGTCAGAGTATTAACGTAACCTACTGTTGAATTCAAAGAGAATTTTGAACAACGGCTATACCATTGTTTAAAATAAAGTATTTTTAAGGATTCCCCATTTTATTTACGATAGGTGAGATATTCTATCACAAAACCATAAAAATCACCGCCTCCGATATTAAACCACACAAATAAATGTAGAATGTAGTACATGGCACAAAATTTATTTTACATTGCATCAATAAAATAAGTTCAAACAAAGCTTTTATAATGAATTTGATCTACGCAAATACAACTAATACTAATAATTGGTTAAATTCAAATATTTTGGACAAAGTTATTTACTCTAAATTATAGAGAAGAAGAATGTGTTCTAAAGTGATATAATGGGAGTAACTGTTTGACAAAGTAACGAATATTTGAAACCAGTATTCGTTACTTCGGATCTTATCAAGTAACGAATACTTTAGTAACGGATAGTTACATTTGCAACACCACTATTATACAGGGTGTTCCTAAATATCATGTACATAAGGAAGGGGGTAACTATTTGGTTTATTTTGTGCCTAAAATTTCATATAAACATAGGTCTGCAAACGCTTCGTTACCAATATGCAGGGTGTTGAAATTTCAAGAATTTTTCACTTTTTACTGTATAGCTCCTGCAGTTTTTGAGATATTTTGTTCAAATTTCATCATTAGCCATGCCAAATGATTATGTAAATCTACAGGGTAATAATTTTTTCGGCGTCATGCCCTCTTTTCTCACCCTGAACTTTTTTGCGATGCGCCACTGCTAGATTCTAAAATACGCAATAAATTTTCTGTCTTGTTTAGAAACTTTTTGATCTCTTATATTTTTTTCTTATCTCTGACCGTTATCGAGAAAAAAAATAGAAAACAATTTTCTGTAATTCGCCAGAGAAAATTAAATTTTTTAAAATGGTCTAGCAGGCTCTGGCTTTATTCAGATAATCACTTGAGTTTATTAATTTGACAATTGACATTAGAAATCGTAACTTGTGTCTGTATAAGTAAAGTTTTAAATTGCAAACTGTAAGGTGTAAAAGTGTTTTAAATACTCGTTATAATTTTGTAAATATGCCAAATTTCACGAATTCTGAAATGGCTGACATGCATTTTATCTACGGCCTTGCGAATGGAAATGCAAGAGAAGCCAGGCGTCTGTACATGGAGCGCTATCCCAATAGAATGATACCCGATCATCGAATATTTTCAAATATTCATAGGCGTCTTGGAGAAACTGGAACTTTTAAAAAGAATACTAATGATGAAGGTAAACCACGTACTGTTAGAACACCACAGATCGAAGAGGCTGTTCTGAATGAAATAGACAGACATCCTCGCACCAGCACCAGAAAAATCAGTGAACATTTAAATATTAGTCATCAAGTGGTTTGGCGTATTCTACGTGTTTCCCTGCTATACCCTTACCACATTCA
The DNA here is from genome assembly GCA_963170755.1 of Amphimallon solstitiale. Taxonomy (NCBI): domain Eukaryota; kingdom Metazoa; phylum Arthropoda; class Insecta; order Coleoptera; family Scarabaeidae; genus Amphimallon; species Amphimallon solstitiale. Next base: position 104,548,766 of record OY720683.1, read on the forward strand.
GAGAGTGCAGGCTCTTCTTCCCCGAGACTTCCCATTAAGGTTTGATTTCTGCCAATGGTACCTTAATAAGCTAGCAGTAGACCGCATTTTTGATTGTAAAATCCTTTTTACCGATGAAGCGAATTTTTCAAGGACTTCAATTATGAATTTCCACAACAACCACACGTGGGCAGAGCAGATGAAAATCCACATGAAATTGTAGAAACGCATTTTCAAGAACAGTTCTCATTAAATGTATGGGGTGGAATAATTGGAGATAATTTGATTGGTCCTTGTTTTTTGCCTGGTCGACTTACTGGTCAGTCATACAGGCTGTTTTTGCAGAATGAATTGCCTTTATTACTTGAAGACTTGCCCCTTTTACTTAGAAATCAAATGTGGTATATGCACGATGGCGCCCCATCACATTTTTCTATTTTGGCTCGGGAGTATTTAAATGAAGTATATGAGATTAGGTGGATAGCACGAGGTGGACCTCAGCCATGGCCCCCTAGGTCCCCTGACTTAAATAGTCTAGATTTTTTTTTGTGGGGACATCTCAAATCTCTAGTGTATACAACACCTGTGAATACTGTTGATGACTTACGAAATCGAATAATCGATGGATTTGAAACGATAAGAAATACTCCAGGAGTATTTGAGAGAGTGCGAGCATCAATGAGAAGAAGAGCGGACGCCTGTATAAGGGTTGAAGGAGGACACTTTCAACAATTGTTGTAGCATAGTTTCATTGTCATTGTTATTACTTAGGGTTTTTATTGTTATTAGTTATGTTACTTTGTATTGTAATAAAACAATGCTACGAAAACCGGGTCATCCTATTTTTTAACAGGTAGTAGCACCTTAACTCTTAAAATTAATAAACTCAAGTGATTATCTGAATAAAGCCAGAGCCTACTAGACCATTTTAAAAAATTTAATTTTCTCTGGCGAATTACAGAAAATTTTTTCTATTTTTTTTCTCGATAACGGTCAGAGATAAGAAAAAAATACAAGAGATCAAAAAGTTTCTAAACAAGACAGAAAATTTATTGCGTATTTTAGAATCTAGCAGTGGCGCATCGCAAAAAAGTTCAGGGTGAGAAAAGTGGGCATGACCGCGAAAAAATTATTACCCTGTAGATTTACATAATCATTTGGCATGGCTAATGATACAGGCCTTATAGCGTAACCTACCTTCCAAATTTGAACAAAATATCTCAAAAACTGCAGGAGCTATACAGTAAAAAGTGAAAAATTCTTGAAATTTCAACACCCTGCATATTGGTAACGAAGCGTTTGCAGACCTATGTTTATATGAAATTTTAGGCACAAAATAAACCAAATAGTTACCCCCTTCCTTATGTACATGATATTTAGGAACACCCTGTATATTGCTATCAATTGAGAGCTTAATCAGTCAGAACGATTCTTATTATTACAATTCTGTACTAGTTTTTATGCTGCGATTTTTTTAGTGCTTCCTTTTGTATTATAATGCACGATTATAGATCCAGCTTTAATTAATGACTTAAGACTTTTCTTTTTCTTTAATATTTGTAGTTTACATTTTTGTATAACAAAAAAGAAGTTTTATAATTCTCATTTTCAAAAAATAGCCATTAGTTTGAGATTAACTCACAGAGCTATATATTATTTGCTTGTGTGACTAGTAAAATCTTCAAAACACTAACCAACTCCGTGATATTATTAATAACGAAAATGGCATTGACTTTTTTTTACTAAACTTTTGTGTAGAGAAATTTGAATAACAAAAGCGTCCTTCAGCATAAAATCATTTAAATATGTATATTTAATTCACCAAGGAAATTCGACGGTCCTCTTTGTCAGTAATATTCGCCCTACGCAATAAAAGTAAAATATGACGGTTTTTTCATCATCGCGAAATAGATAGACTCCTTTCTCCTTTTATTCTCCAAAGTTTCTTATATATTGCTGTGCGGCAGTTTCTGATGTGTTGCCCGCATGTGTAAATTCTATTTGACAGATTCTTTTATGAATATTTAATTTAGCGGAATTGTAAACATTCTGGTTTCTTTGTTAGGGTATTATAAAAGATCGCGATGAATGCATATACATATATGAACCTACATACTATTGTTGAACATCCATGTGTCTGGAAAGATGAGATTTAGAAAATCTTTAAATATAGAATATAACTGCGCCAAATACTTCTGTTTACCGTTAAAATAAAACATTTCCTAATTCTAAGGAGTAAAAATTTACGGTTTTGAAAAAAAAAAATTAAAACGTGAAATAGTATTTACTTAATTTAGTGGAAAATAAATATCCCTGATACTACTGTTTGGTTAACTAATATTAGATTAATTTTTCACTCTTCAGATAAATAACCCCATAAAAGAAATCGTGAGGCATGTGTGAAGAGATCAAACCGAACATGCTTAACGACTCAGGTAACAGAAATGATACGTTCTTTAGTAAACTACCAATAAGGTAATTATTTAAAACATCACTTACTTACTAGATTAACTAAGCATCAGCTTCCAAACATTATGATATGTGTATCTGAAGTAATCGATTTCAATTTTAGTATGAAATATATGAATAATATTGTTAATTAGCTATACAGGCTATTTCACGACGAGATTTCATTAGAACAACGTAGAAAATTAATAAGAGTTGAGTTTTGAAATTTTGCAAATATTAGTATTGCGTTACACTTTTACTTTCTTATACGTAGTATAGGGAAGTATTGTGATGATGAAAATGTTCGACGTCGAGATTTTTGCAGATGTCCACGTTTTGAAGTCCCCTGATACCATAAAAGTGGTTTTTAAAAAATTTCTCTGTGTGTGTGTGTCCGTGTGTGTGTGACCACGATAGCTCTCAAACCGCTGTAGGTATGTATTCCAAATTTTGCATTTAATAGTATAATCTCCCTCTTGAGAACTGATTAGATTTTCAGCAAAATCGGCCGACCGGAAGTAGTAGTTTACTTCAATGAAAAAATCGACTTTTGCCAATATTTTGTCAACTACTAAGTTTAGACAAATTTATAAAGAATTCATATGTACTTAAAATTGAAATTGCGAACAATTTTATTAAAAAAGTGTTTCAAAATTCCTACCGGAAGTAGGTCTTTTACTCTTATCGAAAATCAGTTTTTTGGAAATATTTTGCGTCATGCTTTTTAGACAGGTACGTTACGAGTATAAAAGTATTTGGAACTTAATTTTCAATACCTTTTGTATAAAAAAAAAATCAAAATTCGGACCGGAACTAACACTTTTACTCTTACCGAATAACGATTTTTTGCAAATATGTCGTAAATTATGCAATTTATATATATTTATGAAGAGTACAAAAGTATTTAGAGTTGCATTTGGAATATTTTTTGTATAAATGAAATTTCAAAATTCGGACCGGAAGTAACACTTTCATACGTATAAAAAAGTCGTGTGGCGGCCACACCTCTTTTTTTTGGTTTAAAAGAGTTTCGAATTTTGCTTGAAATGAATATAGACTTCCTTATTTTAAAGGGAATACCCCATTTTTATGATTGATTCCTATTGTTGACTTAATTTTAAGGCTAGTTGTCTAATAAGCTTTGCCTCTGAAGTTAGCCACTTTCGAAGTATTCAATTTTGTAAAAAAAATTGATAGCTACAGGCTATTATTCAGCATTCGCAATAATTGAATACACAGATTTAAAATTCTAGGTAATTATTTTGAAAAGTATACTGCTTCAAATGCGGTATTATAAACTTTCCAAAATAATACATGATGATCAGAAAACAATGTTAAACATTTCATCCATAAAATATCAATATCTTGTTATTTTTAAATAGCAGCTTACATTTTTTTCAACTTCATCGGATTCCACGTTTAAAATTAGGGACAGTATGTATTTACTTCCCTGTAACTAAACGTCTTAGTTTCAGAATTTTTTGGAAAATGTATCAGTTTTTTTTTAAAGTTTTATTTTGTATAATCAATTAGGTTATGAAATTCATGTAAATAAATAAAAACAAATTGCAATCATATTACCTGTCATTAGTAAGGTGTTATTCAGCGTTTTCTTTATCTTCTGTTTCTGAATACTTGAAGATGTCGCGATCTAGATTCAATAACGAAGATTTTTTGAATCTAATAATTTCATATGGTGAATGTAATAGAGTAATCGGCATAACATGTCGTGTTTATGCAGAGAAATATCCAAATCGGTTAAGACCTACCAAGAGTATCTTGAGCAATCTTTTAAAAGATTGCATTTCCTTCGGATCATTCTTGCCGAAAACAACCAGAAGAAAACCTGTTGTTGATAGTGAAAATCTTGAGGTAACAGCACTTGCTTACTTTACAACACATCATAGTAATTCTCAAAAGGATGCAGAAGCTGTAGTAGGTGTATCGAGAATGAGCATATCCAGATCGCGACATTTCCAAGTATTCAGAAACAGAAGATAAAGAAAACGCTGAATAACACCTGTAAATACCTTACTAATGACATGTAATATGATTGCAATTTGTTTTTATTTATTTAAATGAATTTCCATAACCTAATTGATTATACAAAATAAAACTTTAAAGGAATTGATACATTTTTCAAAATAACTCTGAAACTAAGACGTTTAATTATAGGGAAATAAATACATACTGCCCCCAATTTTGAACGTGGAATCCAATGAAGTTGAAAAAATGTAGGTTGCTATTTAAAAATAACAAGATTTTGATATTTTCTGGATGAAATGTTTAACATTGTTTTTGATCACCCTGTATTATTTTAAATAGTTTATAATATCGCATTTGAGGCAGTATACTTTCCAAAATAATTTCCTAGAATTTTAAGTTGTGCTTACTTTCAATTATTGGGAATGTTGTTATGAGTAATAGCCCGCTGCTATCAATTTTTTTACAAAAATTGAAATACTTCAAAAGTGGCTAATTCAGAGGCAACGTTTATTAGACAAACTAGCCTTAAAATTAGATCGAAAACGAATCCATCAGAAAAAATTAAGTATTCCATTTAAAATAAGCAAGTGGGTATCTATTTCCGGTGTAACCGGAAGAAGAGAAAACTTGAAACTAATATTTGCAAAATTTTAAAACTTAACTCTTATTAGTTTTCTATATTGTTCTAAGAAAATCTCGTCGTGATTATACCCTGTATAATTTATGCAAACCATTTCCTATGATATATAGTTAGAATTAATATGCTTGGTACCAATCAGTCTTTAGAACGCATTTCAAAATAAATGTTAATAAACAAAGCGAAATTTAAACGAAACCGTACAAAAACTAACCTTAACGATAATACAAACGGAAACACTAGTAGAAATTGTAGTATATAATTAGGGGGAATGGTTTAGTTGGGTTATTAAAGATAAAGTTACAGATATTAATTTATGTGACCGTTTTCTGGACATTTTGTAAACGTACTGAATTTTAGGAGGTTTCAACATATTCTTAATTAATTCGAAAGTAATTAATCTCTAATTAACCCCCTAAAAAAATAACAAACAAACAAAAAATAACTAGACCAATAATAGGAGTTTGTCAAGATTTTAAATCCATTACTTCTCGTTCTAAGAACATTTGCTGTTTTATAAAGCATTTTCCGCTTCTTTGGAGGCGCCACTAAAAAAATACAAAGCGTTAAATAACCGCACGACTTTCTTATACGTTTATACGTTTCTAATTATACAAAGTTGTTCTAAACTAAGATTTAAATACTTTTATCTTCTGAAAAATACTGTACTACTTCTATTTTTTAATAAATCTCTATAGCATGCATACTTGGCGAGATATTCGAAAAAAAGTACTACTCGCTAAGAGTAAAAGTGTTACTTCCTGTCCGAATTTTGAAATTTCTTTTATACAAAAGTTATTCCAAATGAAGCTCTAAGTACATTTGTACACTTGATAAATATATACAGGGTGTACCACTTAAAACTCCCAGGTCAAATATCTCAGCAACGGAGAAAGATATGTGAATTTTGTAAAAAGTAGTTACTAAAGAATGTGACCGACTCTAGTTTGCTCTTACAATTGTGTTTTATTATGTGAAGATATAGATGGCGCTGCGATGAAAAGAATTTTTTTGATCGCCACAATCTTCATTTGTTTTTTATTTGAAAGAGTATTAAAATTAATGTAAATTTTATTATTTGCGTTAGTTTCCAAAATTTAACGGTTTCATAGATATTCGTATTTAAAGAAAGTAAGAGTAATTTCAAAGTGTTGACTATATTTTGTTTAAATATTTAATTTATAGGGAAAAATATCAGTAAACATATTCACAATTCTTGCTATTATAGTTACTTCACAATTTAAATTTTATAGTTAGTTCCTTTTTATAAATTCCACTTCATAGGCACCCATAGGTATGTAGGCAGAAAAGCATTCATGTCTGTGTTATATGTATGTGCGCTTGCTTTGATTATTTAGGAAATATGTTAACATTAGCATACATTAGTGACATTTGCTTGATTAATAATTGTCTTTATAATTAGCTTCATTCAAGTATTTACTCACTTTGCGTTGAGATTGTATTAAAAATATAGTTTTACACACAAATGAGGACAAACTGAATATGGTTTTAATTTAAGGAGAATCCCGTAGAAATGCATCTGAAGCAATGCAATTATATGCTCTACGCTATCCAAACAGGCTTTTACCAGATCCCAAACATTTATAAGTGTGTGTGCAAATCTCAGAAATTACGGTAGCTTCAAGGAACAAAAACAATTAAGGCAGAAAAGAGTAAGACATGATGAAATTACGGCAGCGCTACTACAAACAGTTAATAATAATCCTCAAACATAATTACGCCAATTAAAAGAACAGCAAGATCTATCTGTAACCTTTTGCAGTAGGATTCTAAAAGAAAATTAATACTTTCCGTATAATGTTCATAATAATAATAATAATAGTAATAATAATAATAATAATAATAATAATAATAATAATTTTCTGTAATGTTAGCGGAAAACAACAACTTTATGAATCAGATCATGTGGAGTGACGAATGTCGTTTTCACAACAATGGTACTTTAATTAAGCATAATGCTCGATATTGGTCAGAAGATAATCCTAGGTGGATAAAGCAAACAAGAAACCAAACAGTTTTTGGCGTTAATGTTTGGTGTGGAATTTTAAACGGATATATCTTAGGCCCCCACTTTTATTATGAAACATTAACTGGTGTGCGCTACTTACATTTTCTGCAAAATGAGTTACCACTACTTTTTGGAAAATGTACTTATAGAACTGCGAAATAATATGTTTGCATAAGACCACGTTTCACCTGCTCATAATGCCAACATAGTTACGTACTGACTATTTTAATCAAACGTGCCCACGTCGTTGGATTGGTACTAATGGCGTCCTTAGGTGGCCGGCTCGTTCGCCGGATCTAACCCCGTTAGATTTTTTCTTGTAGGGTTACTTGAAAGCTGAAGTTTACAAGGAACTCATAACAGGCATGGGCGACCTTTATAATAAAATTTATGCAAGTGTTCGAAAAATTAGTAGAAATACATTGTTAAATGTTTGCGGAAGAGAACTAATAAGGCGATATACGTTATGTAGCAATCAAGAAGGCAACAATTTTGAACATCTTTGTTAGTTATATTTGATCCTTTTAAGTATTTAAACAAAATAAAGACAAAATTTTAAAATTACTCTTACTTTCTTTAAACACCAATATCTATGAAACCGTTAAATTTTGGAAACTAACACAAATAATAAAATGTACATTAATTTTAATACTCTTTCAAATAAAAAACAAATGAAGATTGTGGCGATCAAAAAAATTCTTTTAATCGCAGCGCCATCTATATCTTCACATAATAAACCACAATTGTGAGAGCAAACTAGAGTCAATCACATTCTTAAGTAACTACTTTTTACAAAATTCAAATATCTTTATCCGTTTCCGAGATATTTGACCTGGGAGTTTTAAGTGGTACAGCCTGTATAGAATGCTTAATTTACGAGATATTTGCAAAAATCGTTATTCGATAAGAGTGAAACTGTTATTTCTGTTCCGAATTTTAAATTTTTGTTATCCAAAAGATATTGGAAATTAAGTTCTAAATACTTTTATACTATTGATAAATATATATAGAATACATAATTTACAACATATTTGCAAAAAATCTCTATGCGGTAACAGTAAAAGTGTTACTTCCGGTCTGAATTTTGAAAATTTTTTTATACAAAAGGTATTGGAAATTAAGTTCTAAATACTTTTATACTCGTAACGTACCCTTCTAAAAAGCATGGGTTGCGAAATATTCGCAAAAAACTGATTTTCGATAAGAGTAAAAGACCTACTTCCGGTAGGAATTTTGAAAAACTTTTTTAATAAAATTCTTCTCAAATATAATTTTGAGTACATATGAATTCTTTATAATTTTGTATAAACTTAGTAGTTGACAAAATATTGGCAAAATTCAATTTTATCACTGAAGTAAACTACTACTTCCGGTTTACCGATTTTACTGAAAAACTAATCAGATCTCAAGAGGGAGATAATACACGTAAATACAAAATTTGGTATTGATATCTACAGCGGTTTGACCGCTATCGTGGTCACACACTGAGAGAGAGAGAGAGAGACAGACACAGAGACAGACAGACAGACATTTTTTAAAAAACACTTTTACTTTCTTATACGTAGTATAAGGAAGTATTGTGATGATGAAAATTTTCGACCTCGAGATTTTTGCAGATGTCCACGTTTTGAGGTCCCCTGATACCAAAAAAGTGGTTTTTAAAAAATCTCTCTCTCTCTCTCTCTCTCTCTCTCTCTCCCTCTCCCTCTCTCTCTCTCTCTCTCTCTCTCTCTCTCTCTCTCTCTCTCTCTCTCTCTCTCTCTGTGTGTGTGTGTGTGTGTAAACCGCTGTAGATATCACTTCCAAATTTTGTATTTACGAATATAATCTCCCTCTTGAGAACTGATTAGATTTTGAGCAAAATCGTCAGACCGGAAGTAGTAGTTTACTTCAGTGACAAAATCGAATTTTGCAAATATTTCGTCAATTACTAAGTTTAAACAAATTTATAAAGAATTAAAATGTACTCAAAATTAAATGTGAGAAAAATTGTTTTAATACAGTTTTTCGAAATTCCTACCGGAAGTAGGTCTTTTACTCTTATCGAAAATCAGTTTTTTGCGAATATCTCGCAAGTCATGCTTTCTAGGCAGGTACATTACGAGTATAAAAGTATTTAGAACATACTTTTAAATATCTTTTGTATAAAAAAAATTTCAAAATTCAGACCGGAAGTACCACTTTTACTCTTATCGAATAGCGATTTTTTGCAAATATGTCGTAAATTATGCATTCTATATATATTTATGAAGAGTACAAAAGTATTTAGAGTTGGATTTGGAATATCTTTTGTATAAATGAAATTTTAAAATTCGGACCGGAAGTAACACTTTCATACGTATAAGAAAGTCGTGTGGTGGCCACACCTAATTTTTTTGGTATAAGGGGACTTCAAAACGTGGACATCTGCAAAAATCTCGAGGTCGAAAATTTTCGTCATCAGAATACTTCCTTATACTACGTATAAGAAAGTAAGAATAAAGTTAAATATTCCTGGCTTAATCATATTAAGTATTTACAAAGAATGAGTTTTCATTTACTGTAAATAATAAACTTGTCTTAAAAGATGAAATCTAATAGAATTCTTGTTGTAACTATTTGTGTAATGATATTGATAATTCCGTGTAGAAGAAAAAGAACTTTTTCTTCTACACTGAATTATCATTACCATTACACAAATAAAAAAAATTACACGTAATTGTAATTAATCACTTTTGAAAGTCATTGTAACGTCGTACAACAGGTAAAAATGTTTAAGCAACTTAAACATTTACAGATAGAGATCGTTTTACTACGAAAATATACACCTGCTAAGATAACACGTCATATGTACGCTCGGGTATTTACCAATGGCAAGAGAAAATTATCAGAACAGCTGTTATAGGTTATACAATTGATATTTGTGGTTTGTTCAATGAATGCAACTACGTAATTTGAATTCCTATGCATCTACACGACAATGCGGGAAACATTCTGTCACATACCTGTATACCTACAGTGTAGGCGTTGTATAAAATTTCAGCGCCCAATAAAATTATTAAGAATTACAATCTATATTATTTGTAGTAGTCTGTGCGTCCAGTATAATAGCTGAAATGTTGGTAGTTTTGTAATTAACTCGTAACTGGTAACGGTCAGTCTACATATTCAAAAAATGCAGGATGGTGAAAATAATGAGAATTTAATATGTATGTAATTTACTTTACTCGTGTTAACACTGAATATTGTTTAATAATAATAATAATAATACTCTTTATTGCCCAACAGAATATTACAAATTCCAATTGCTGGACAATTTTTAAAATAATGTAATACAGGGTGACACACGGGAGGCGGACGGTTTTTAAATAAAAAATACCGAGTTAATTTTAAAATTAATATTCGTTTATTAACATAAAATTAAAGGTCATTATTTGCAATTTTAGTATAGGTGAGAATTATTTGTGAAAAATAATGTCGTCCAGGTGATGTCCATTATTTAGAATGCATGACTCAAATCTCTTCACAAAATTCTCCATCACACGGACTAACATCTCTGCAGGAATAGTTGCAATTTCTTGAATGATTGCACTCTTCAACTCGTTTAAATTTTGTGGTTTGTGGTTGTAGACACGGCTCTTGAGGTAACCCCACAGGAAAAAGTCACATTCCGATAAGTCGGGGGATCTGGGTGGCCAAGGAACATCGTCAAAACGTGAGATAATCTGTCACGAAACATGCGTCGAAGAACAGCCATTGAATTGTTCGCGGTGTGGACTGTTGCGCCATCCTGCTGGAATCTTCTTGTAAACGTATTCTTCGTCTTCTCACCTCTGGTCGTAAGAACGTTTCAAGCATACGAATGTATCGAGCCGAATTAACAATGACTGTGGCTTCATTTTCTTCGAAAAAATAAGCTCCAATAATGCTGAAAGAGCCAACAGCACACCAGACTGTTACTTTTTCAGAGTGTAGGGGACGCTGGTGGATAAAGTGTGGATTCTCTTGAGCCCAGTAACGCATGTTTTGTTTATTCTCTGTCCCGTTTAAATGAAAATGAGCTTCATCGCTCATCAATAACTGCACATTTTCATTCAAAATCACTTGCATTCTGTAAGCAAAGTCTTCGCGTAGAGCAAAATCAGTCGCTTTCAATTTTTGAGCAACAAGCATTTTGTAACGGATGGAATTTCAGTTGATGCAATATTCGTCTAACTGATTCACGACTGACTTAACTCACGAGCATGACTTGCTTGTATGAATTATTTATATGTAAGATTTAAGATCACAACACATAAATGAAAATTTCTTTTTATAAAGCAGTTTTTTGCATTCTCAAATTTTATTTCTTCAATTATGTTAACTCGAAACCATAACTTGTACATACTAATTAAAATACATTTTTCAACGTGATTTATATAAATCTTCTTAACATTTCTAATTTTATAGTTCTAATGAAAGAATCTTCCGAAACTGATCTCTATAATAATATAGTGTAATAAATCTATAGGCATATCGCATATTG